>WWET01005698.1:18457-29921 GCA_011038615.1 Limnodynastes dumerilii
CTGTGTACAGTCCTTGGGGTAAAAAGTTCCTTTGAAAGTTCTCTGTATTGACCCATGATGTATTTGTATATATTGATCATATCTCCTCTTAGACGCCTCTTTTCTAAAGTAAACATGTCTAAACTGGCTAGCCTTTCCTCATAGCTCAATGACTCCATGCCCTTTATCAATTTTGTCGCCCTTCTCTGAACCCATTCTAGTTCTATAATGTCTTTTTTATGGATCGGTGCCCAGAACTGAACTGCGTATTCCAGATGAGGCCTTACCAATGATTTATATTTATATAGTGGCAAAATTACCAATCATCCCTTGCATCTATGCCCCTTTTTATGCATGCCAATAATTTATTGGCCTTGCAGCTGCTGCTTGACATTAAGCACTATTGCTAAGTCTATTGTCCACAAGCACTCCCAAATCCTTCTCCATTAAAGATTCCCATAAATTTACCCCATTTAATTTATAGATTGCATGCTTGTTTTTGATCCCTAAATGCATAATCTTACATTTATCTATGTTAAACCTCATCTTCCATATGGCCACCCAATTGTGGTATGGAATTCAATAACAAAAGTGAATACAATCCAGTGCGTGTAAGTCAGCTGGGGTAATTAATGCTATATCCGATTCAATCTATTTCTGACGATGAAACATTTGATATAGAATTTCTGATAAAAGTACAATGTTTATGCTTTGTTTCATTCAGCTATCCATAAACTTATCAGCAGAGACTATGTACTGTCCTTGTACACATTTGTATTGTGCAACTCTTATATTTTATGTATGTGTGTAACTTCCCATCAGGATTTTGTAATAGACATTTGTTGGCACACCACTGGCTGAGAGTCTCTGCAGTTTCTGATTACAGAGATTAGTTGGATGGGGCTCCAGCCCACATGGGGTAATCTTATATAAACTCCCACCTCTCAGAGAGTCAGCACATACCCCAGACAGAACCATGGGGTACAGAGCTCTCTGTCTTATCCTACTATGTGGGACTATTGGGTCCTATGCACAACCACCGTGAGTATGACTTTACCTCCTTTATATTTATCTCCTTTCTGTATAGCTCTGGCTTAGCTTAGCAAATTTCTTTAAAACTTTATAAATCTACTGCAGTTATCAATGCAGCATAATACAACACAGCATGTACTCATACCTACTATATCCAGTGAAAACACAATTATAGAGCATTTAGTTTTGTAGCAAAATAAAGGCAGAGACGCCTTAACAAAATTTACACACCCCATTTAGTGTTATACCTACTCTTAAATCTTGCTCTAGGTTCTTAAAAAAAGAGGGAAGTGACAGAGAGGAAGTATTAAGATTGGTGCAGATAGGCAGTATGGGCCGTATTCACAACCCCGTAATTTTTAACATATGTGCCTAATTTTATGATTCCAGCTACTATGCATGCGTAGTATCTATTTTAAGCTGTCTATGTAGCGTTTCGTTACATAGCGTAAAACTGTTAATACGCATGCAGCGTAGTAGCTGGAATCGTAAAATTAGGCATGTATGTTAAAAATTACAGGGTTGTGAATCCGGCCCTAAATGTTTAGAGGGTGTACTGCAAGGCAGTGTGTGTCTAGATTGTGTAACATAAGGCAGTGTGTGTGTAGATTGTGTAGTGTAAGGCAGTGTGTGTCTAGATTGTGTAGTGTAAAGCAGTATATGTCTAGATTGTGTAGTGTGAGGCAGTGTATGTCTAGATTGTGTAGTGTAAGGCAGTGTGTGTCTAGATTGTGTAGTGTAAGGCCGTATATGTCTAGATTGTGTAGTGTGAGGCAGTGTATAGGCAGTGTATGTCTAGATTGTGTAGTGTAAGGCAGTGTATATCTAGATTGTGTAGTGTAAAGCAGTGTATGTCTAGATTGTGTAGTGTAAGGCAGTGTATGTCTAGACTGTGTAGTGTAAAGCAGTGTATGTCAAGATTGTGTAGTGTAAGGCAGTGTATGTCTAGATTGTGTAGTGTAAGGCAGTGTATGTCTACATGTCCATGAAAATCTCTTCTATGTAAATCTTATTTATCAAGGGATTCTTCTTGCACCACCACCAACCAATCACAAGTGCTAACACAACATGAGGAAGAGGCTATTATGCTTCAAATGTATATAAATCAGGAATACAAACTGGTATGCTGTCTCAAGAGGTGCAATGATCCCAATCTAGCAGCCTACCCGTATAATAGACACACACCTCAAATGTGTTGAAAGGAGCAATAATAAAATAAATAAATTATACAATGGGCACTTGGACACAATACTTATTATGTGATAAAAAAAAAAACACAGAAAGTGCACATGCAAATTATTCCATAAACAATGCAATAAAAACCATTCAAAATGAAATTCCACTCTAGTGAAAAAAATAGACCATTAAAATATTTGATATATTCAATCAACCATTCCAGGAGAGTCACCAATCCTGATTTATATACAAACTAAATAAATTGGGCGCTTGGACCCAATACTTATTGGGCCTGATCCAGAACTATGCTTGTGTGCGTTTTTACGGCGTTCGTAAGCGTAACATCAGCAGTAAATACTAAATGCGCATGCGCCCAGTGACTGCTTCCTGTTGTTATGCACTGGTTTTCGCTGTGAATCGGGTGTCCTTAACCAGTGCGTACTTACGAATGGATGGGCGTGTTCATTTTACGAAATACGGAAAGGAAAATATGAATTCGGAAAGGAGGCGGGGGAGGCATTTAAATCTTACAGTATGGGCGTGCTAAGCCTGCTACAAACAGCGCCTAATTACGAACCAGCGTACTTACAAAAGGAAAAATTAAGGTAGGGTTCGGGGAGTGTAAGGCATGATTTTTACAATGGGCCGAGGGGAATGTCAGTGGGAGTGCATAGTACTTACGCTCAGCGTTAATACGAACGGGGCTAGAGCGTAGGTCTGGATCAGGTCCATTATGTGCAAAAAAAATAAAACCAGAACGTTCAGGTGCAAATTATTCCAACAATGCAATAAAAACCATTCCAAATTCAATTCAATTCTAGTTGAAAAAAAATTATAAATAGACCATTATTTGTAATGGAGTAATCCTCTAATGTGCAAATAAGTAATACACCTTAAAATATTTGGTATATTCAATCCTAATCTGATAAATAACACAATCAACTGTTGGGTCTAATAAATATGTGCAAAAACATACATAAATTGCCAGTGTAGAGCATGTAATCCCCTCTGTAAACCTCACTCTCACAAGTGAGTTCAATGCAAATGGATGAAAAAAAGTAGAATAAAAATTTAAATAAGAGAATTGATTAATTGATTAGTGGAACAATTTATTTCATACACATACATATCAATATTAATGTCAATTTATATAACTAATTTTATCCCCCCCAGGGTGGACTTTTCTTAATGATTTTTTTTATGTTTTTATTCAGCTTTTCTATTTGTTCTTATTTAATATGTTTTATTATATTTCATTTTTAATATTGATATATATGTGTATGAAATAAATTGTTAGAAATGCTTTTATACTTTGGAGGTATCCCCTTGTATCCCCCTCATATGTCCTCAGCTCAACTTTGGTGGAGAAAAACCGGATTATAGGTTACCTATCACCGAGCGAGTACCAGTCACCTCAGCCCGGATTCACAGATACGATTTTGCAACTTTTTCCATGCATATATTTAGGATCGGATTTTCTGCGCATGTGTAGTAACTTTATTTACACAGGTTACGTAGGATTTAGGCACATTAGGCGTGGATTTCTAAATCGTATTTAGTGACTTAGTTGTCCTATGGAAGCGTAAGTCACCAAAAATCCGTCTGCGCAATGGGAGTGTCATGGGTGTTGCCTTGTAACGTAGGTGCATATATTTGCGTACTTATTACTAGAGATGAGCGGTTCGGATTCCGTGAAATAGGACACTTTCGAATTTTGGATTTCCACATTAAATCGAGCCATGGCTCAGATCTTCCTGCCAAATTCGGATTCCAAATTAAGGCAAAACGCCATTTTGGCGGAAATGTTGGATATCACAATTATGTTTTTTTTCAGCTTGAAAGCTCACCTTATTTTTCACGTTATTTTTCAGCTGCTTTGTGATTTCGCTGTTCAGGAACAGTTCTCGTGTGTTTTTGAGGGTTTATTAGGCACTCCCTTATGACCTTGGCGCCATTTTAGATAGGAGATTGGTGATGATAGTGTTGTTCTGTTAGCATTACTAGCGTCACAATGGGCCGTATTCAGACTTCTGTCGGCGATCGGGCCGCAAATATTTGCAACTAAGTGGCAGGTCGGAGCAGGTTACACCCACCAGAAAAAACAGTCACTCCCCTCGCAACCTCCGGCCGGACCTAAACTTCCACCTGCATTGACTTACAATACCTGGCCGCACTCACTTCCGGCCTTATGTGTATTAGTTGCGTATATTACAGGCCCTAACTCTGTAAGCGCGCCCACTTTCCCGCATCTAAATGCCTCCCCACACCCATTTCTATGCAAATCCTTAGGTCATTAGTCTCCGCCCGATTCACAAATCCGTCCCTTAGGCATTTCCGACCATAACTTCAATGTAGATGGCGTATCACTATTACTACGCATGCGCAGCTCATGCAAAATCGATCCGATCCTAAAAATCCGGATCTCTGAATACGTTCCAATATACCTAGCATCCATCCACTAGTTTATATTTGTGTTGTATTAAAGAAACCAAAAACCCTTCTTAGGGCTATCTTGTGTACGTTTTTTTTTTTTTTAAATAAAAATCTGAAGATCTCCTTTACATACATGACACTCCCCCTCTCTAGATCATGCTCACAGAGACTTCCGCCTCCATAGACCAGCCTTAACTTTTTCTGTGCGTATGTGTCTTGCGCGTGGGCGTATCTTTCTAATCGCGGCCACTTCCCTTCATTTAAATGCCTCCCCCATTTCTATGTAAATTCCTCCGTGCAGATTTTTCCATGGGAGTTGCAGGCGTATCTATCCCTGTGCGATTCAGAGTCCCGCACGCTAGGCACCTCCGTGCGCATATTCAACGTCAATTGCATACAAAAAGTTTCTACGCATGCGCAGTTGAAACGTACCTAACAATACGCACGCAACTCGCCGTGAAAACAGATCTCAGAATACAGCCTATAATCTGTGTATTAGGCTATCAAGAGTGACTATTTTTTCAAAAGCCATTACACATGTATTCAGTGTAGTAGGCTTTCAAGCATAACAATTGTCCAAGTATTGTCCAAGTGGTCAGTCACATATAAAACCCCAAAATTCTTTGTCTGCTCTGTATTTTTTGTAAGCCGCAGAAATTTAACTTGTAGTTAAACAATTTGCAATTCTGTAGTGTACAGTTTTGCTGGCAGTGGCTGTTGCACAGTGGTCAGTCACATATAAAACCCCAAAATTCTTTGTCTGCTCTGTATTTTTTGTAAGCCGCAGAAATTTAACTTGTAGTTAAACAATTTGCAATTCTGTAGTGTACAGTTTTGCTGGCAGTGGCTGGCATAGAATCAAATATAGATTTTTCCAACCAAATTTATAGACTAGTACCTTGCATCTTATAAAACATTTTTCTATTGATTCAAATCAGGGATTGCAGTCCATAAATCCCTCTATTAGGCACTCTATAAGCTGCTCTTTGTAATGTGGTGTGTCTTTGTGGTGTGATTGGGCACCTTGCATCTTGTAAAACATTTTTCTATTGAAATCTGTGATTGCAACCCTTTAATAAGTATCTATTAGGCACTCTATAAGCTGCTTTTTGTAACGTATAACTTTCGTGATGTGATTTGGCATCTTGCATCTTCTAAAACATTTTTCTATTCAAATCTGTGATTGTGATACTTAAAGAAGTCGCTATTAGGCACATTGTAAGTTGTAGATATTTGCTAAATCACCCGTTAACTGCAACATCCTTTTATCTGCAGTTCAAACAAAATAAAAATAGCATGTTTGCTGATTATTTTATTATTCTATTTAAAAGAATTCCATCATGGACCAACAGTCTACAGAGCAGTTGCACCTCTGTTTTGCTAGTGCTAAGACTATCAATAATTTGACCATGAAATATTTTACAAATTTAAAAGGAAAGCATAAGTGATGACACTTCAAAAGGGCTAAGTTGTTATCCCTGGGGCGTAAAACTTCATCAGAAAGTGCAAAAGTGATTACAGATAAATGTCGTATTGCCAACATACCATACACTACACATAGTGGAAGGAAAAGGCTCAGACTACGTCCGTTATTTCAGGGTGCTGCTGCTGTTACACGCGCTAGAGCCTCTCCAAAGAATGTCAGTGAACAGAAATTAAATTTCCTCCACCCTGCTTCCCCCATAATCTCCCCAACTCTCCACCCCCCCTTCTATATGCAATCATAATTTATTATTTCCATCATATAACAAGTGATAACATTCACTCCCTATTAATATCCTCACCACCCTCAACCTGCCCTGTGGACCTTATTCTCTCACATCTTCTCAAACACCTCTCTTCCACTGCCTGCTCCCATCTAGCCCACCTTTTCAACCTTTTCCCTCTCATCTGGTATCTTTCCTTCCTCTTTTAAGCATGCTCTTGTCTCTCCCATTCCCAAAAAACCTAATCTAAAAAACCTAACCTAGACTCTACATCCCCCTCCAGCTACTGACCTATATTCCTTCTCCCCTTCGCCTCCAAACTCCTTGAGCGCTTAGTCTACCAACGTCTTATCAGCTGAAACACTGACAACTCTCTCCTGGACCCCCTCCAATCTGGTTTCCGGCCCCTTCATTCCACTGAGACTGCCCTTACCGAAGTGACCAATAATCTGTTATCTGCCAAATCCAAGGGCCACTACTCCATCCTCATCATTCTTGATCTGTCAGCTGCTTTTGATACCATTGGCCATCATCTTCTGCTTCAAACCCTCCGCTCTTTTGGTCTCGCTGACACTACTATCTCCTGATTTTAATCCTATTTCTCTGACCACATCTTCTCTGTTTCCACCCCTAGCTCATCCCACCCCCCTCTCCGCTCCCTGCTGGTGTCCCCCAGGGCTCTGTCCTTGGCCCACTCATCTTCTTCCTCTACACTTCCTTGTTGGGTAACCTCATCAGCCTATTTTGGTTTCAACTACCACCTCTACGCTGATGACACTCAAATTTACCTCTCCTCCCCTTACCTCAACCCCTCTCTTCTGTGTAAGATTTTTGAGTGCCTTGCATCCCTATCCACATGGATGGCCAAATGCTTCCTCAAGCTGAATATGGATAAAATGGAAATTATTGTTTTCCCTCCCCCTAGGATCTCCTCCCCACCCTCCATCATGATAACCATTGGTGATACCTCTGTCTCCTCATCCTGAGGTTCGCTGCCTAGGTGTCATCCTTGCCTCATCACTTTCCTTTATACCACACATCAGTGCCCTTTCCCATTCTTGTCATTTCCACCTACATTGCATGCATCTGTCCCTTCCTCACCAGTGAGGAAAAACCCTACTAAAACCCTCATCCATTCTTTAGTCATATCAAGCCTCAACTACTGTAACCTCCTCCTCATAGGTGTCCTGCTCACCTGTCTTGCCCCCCTTCAATCTATATTCATTGCTGTTTCCAGGCTCATCTTCCTCTCACGTTGCTCTTCCTCGGCCTCTCCTTTATGTCAAATGCTCCACTGGCTTCCTGTCCACTTCAGACCTCTATTTAAACTCCTTACCCTCACTTTTAAGGCCATCTCCTCATCCAATGCTCCCTACCTCTCTTCACTCTTCATCTTCAACATGCACACCCCTTCCCGCCCTCTCCATTCTGCTAACCAGTGCTGTCTGATCTCTTTACTGATCACCACATCTCATGCCCCTATCCAGAACTTCTCCTGTGCTGCACCTAACTCTCCCCCACATTGCAGGTCTTCAAGCGTTCACTCAAAACGCACCTGATCAGGCTAGCCTACCCCTCCTCCACTTAACATCCTCGCTGCATCCTTCATCTATCCCTTCTCTTCCTTCCCCCTCTCCTCCGCTCACACCAGCAGTCCACTTCCTTCCCCCCCTTATGTCTTCTGTAAGTTCTTCCCTCCCACATAGTGTGTTAGCTCACGTGAGCAGGGCCCTCCAACCTAGTGTTGTTCCTTCCTCCACCACTCTCACCTCACTTCATACCCTTTTGTCCCCCTCTGCTACCCTTTTACCCCATCCCCACCTGGTGGCTCCCTCTCCACCTCTCACTGCACTTTATCCCCTCCTCCCTGATCTGCTAAGCTGGACACCTCACATTTTGTCTTGCTGTCTGTGCTTGCTTTACTTTATTGTATTTAAATTATATTTTATTATGTACTATGCTGTCCATTCCCACCCTGTATGCCTCTACTGTACATTGGGGTAGATCCAGAACTACGTTTGCCGTACGTTTATTCGCGTAGCGTATTTTCGTGTGCGTAAGTTCTATACACTCCCCTAGGCACACCCCTTGAATGTACGTATTTTGTCAAGATACGCTTTTCAAACCCTACCTTAACTTTTGCCAACGTAACCGCAGTGATCCGCACACGTACGTATGGGCAACACGTATTTACGCAGCTAAGCACGCCCATACTGTACACTTTAAATACAAACCCCCGCCTACTTAACGTATTTCAGACGTATTTTGGACTCACGTAAAATTGGCACGCCCACACGTAAGTATTTACGTGACACATACGTGAATGGCCCATACGTTCACAATTACGCTACGTTACTGTGCGTATTTTCTATGGTGCGCATGCGCAGTACTTACCAAAAGGCGATATTACGTCTCCGCCACACGTAAATTCGCTCGCAAGCGTTGTTCTGGATCTGGCCCATTGTATTTATATATACTATGCTGTCCTACCCTTACCCTGTATGTCTGTACTGTATTTTGTTGTATTTTGTATGGCGCTGCGGACACCTTGTGGCGCCTTATAAATAAATAATAATAATAATAATAACATCTGTCACCAGTAAATCTGGCAAATCCATTGGGGGAAAAATAAGGAAGTCCCCCCCTAAAAAAGTTGTCTTACACTGTTTCAGAAATAAATGAGGCGAGTGAAAGGTTGTCCACTAAGTTTGCCAGTGATTCCGACAGTTTTGATTCTGATGACACGGTAATTATACCGGAGCCTCCTTTAATTTATGGTCCTCCTGTAAACGTCATGATGAGCACCATTAGTTAAAGTAATGATGCTGTTGCTGTTGATATTGAAATTGAGGAATCGGATGCAGCAGTTGTTGTAGAAACTCTGCCACAAGTCAAGGATGCTTGTTATCTGTCTGACGTAAATGCTGATGATCCTGATAATGACGACGGTGTTGTAGAACAACTGGATAACTATTTGAAGGATGATGTTGCTTGTTTTGAAGAAAATCAGACTTCGCTGTCTACAAGTTCTGCCCGCGAGCAGTGCATTGTTATGCCTGGTCAAAGAACAAAAAAAAATCAACCTCCTCTGTCTGGAAATATTTTTATCCAAATCCTGATAACAGTTGTCAAGGCCTCTGTTCCATTTGTAGCGGGAAAGTTAGTAGAGGCAAGGACATCAAACATTTAGGAACCTCTTCCCTATTACATCATTTGCAACAAGTCCATAGTCAATATTTATGCAAACCTTTGCCTAAATCAATATTTGCAGGCAGTCCATCAACAGCTGTTTGTAACATTATGCCTGGTCAAAGAACGAAAAAAAAAATCAACCTCCTCTGTCTGGAAATATTTTTATGCATATCCTGATAACAGTTGTCAAGGCCTCTGTTCAATTTGAAGCGCAAAAGTTAGTAGAGGCAAGGACATCAAACATTTAGGAACCTCTTCCCTATTACATCATTTGCACCAAGTCCATAGTCAATATTTATGCAAACCTTTACCAAAATCAATATTTGCAGGCAGTCCATCAACAGCTGTTTGTAACAGGAATAAACCCAATATGTCCAATCTCCACCTGCAACACCTTCATCATCAACATCCTCCTTTGGGATGCTGGGTAGTCAAGCACTGCAATTGCTCAGCCGATGCGACTCCCTCAATGAATCCATGAGCAAGACAACTGCTGCCGCTGCTGCCACTATGGGTGAATCCTCATCATTGAAGGGTACCAAGAAGTCTAGGCGTTTCAAACAACAATTGTCTGTGGAACAAGCTTTTGCAAGAGTAACAAAATATGACAGCTGCCATTCTGTAGCATAGTGCATAACAGAAGCCATGACAGCTATGATCGCAGTAGATTTATGTCCTATATCCGCAGTTAATACACCCGGTTTTATAAGATTAGTTGAGGTCATGTGTCTACAGGCCTGATCCAGACCTACACTTGTGCGTTTTTACGATGATCGTAAGCGTAACGTCCATTTGTACTTAATGCGCATGTGTGAGGATGATGTTACGGTCATGTTACGCTCTGAAATACTGAGCGTATGGGCCTTGAGTGTAATACCTTCGTTAACACGCTCAAAGGGCCTGATCCAGAGGTACGCCCACAGTCGCTAGGACGGCGGGCATAAGCATAAGATCGGCTTATCAGCCGATCTGCGCATGCGCCGGGCAGATGTTGCCCGGCGTTGCTACGGCAACGCCCGATCCTGTATTGGGCGTCCGTAGCAGCGCCGTAGGGACACTGGAGGGGACGTCCTCCAGTGTCCCTACGCTCACGTTACTGCTGGTGGGCGGGGGGAGGTAAGTAAATGAGGGTGGGGGGCATGCTAAGAGGCCATACGCTCCTGTGTAAGCGTATGGCCCCTTCCTTACGCCGGGCGAAGCTAGGGTAGCCTTCACCCGGCGTAAGGAAGGGGCCATACGCCCGCACATTCAGCCGGCGTAAGGAAGGGGCCATATGCCCGCACAGGGGGAGTACCAGGGTAAGTGAACGCCGATACGCTGTGCTTTAGTAAGCACAGCGCATTGGCGTAGCTCTGGATCAGGCCCAAAGGGTCGTGCCTGCCATAGGAAAGCCGTAGTTACGCTCCAAGGGCAGGGTGAGGCATTTAAATCGTACAGTATGGGTGTGCTAAGCATCTTAACTACGCAATGATTGTACGGGCGCCCTTGGTTACGCTCTGGAAAGTTAGGGTAGGGTTTGCTGAGTGTAAGAAGGCAAAAGCAAACCCATAGATATATAATAATTGATCATATAAATGAACATATAAGTATGCACCAAATTGATATCACAATGTCTCTGAAATAAATGCTTACTGGATTAGAAGCAATAGGAACCTAGTTCCAATGAATATGTGGAACAGTATCCGCTGTGCTTATATGTTGGTAATACACAAATGGTAAGTCATACAGCCTGCAAAGCCCAGTTCATAATATACCTCTGTTGCAATGTCCGTGAGTGGGGAGACTGTGGGCCCGACTCAATTGCCGGCGTTTTCAAAAACTTTGCGTCGGTAAAAATACGACGCCTTCGCCGGCAATTGAGCGATAAAAATTCGCCCATTCAATTATTTTTTACCGCTGCGCTAAAACAGCAGCCAGCGGTAAAAAAATAACCAGAGAAAAAAAAA
>WWET01005698.1:39176-50143 GCA_011038615.1 Limnodynastes dumerilii
TATATATATGAGTATAATGTTTTATGGTTAAATTACTATATATATCATTGTAGAAATCCAGTTTTAAGCAGTAAGGATATATGAAAATGTAAAGATGGTTAAATTACTATATATATCATTGTATAAATCCAGTTTTAAGCAGTAAGGATATATGAAAATGTAAAGGTGTTTTGATTATATGAATATAACTTTGACACCACATAGGTGGTGGTACCCATCGGTGTGCCCCAGGCCCTGCAAAATTTTGAAGGCGGCTCTGACTTATTGTATAATGGCACTGATATTAAATAAATAGAAAATAACAATATAATAACAAGTTTATAGTAAAGATGTAGAGGTGGTCTTCTAAGGACACTTATTCGAATTCCAAATTTCAATTCTGGTGGCTAATGATAGGAAACACCATTTCTACACCAGGGTGCTTAACGTAAGTACTATGCACTCCCACTGACACTCCCCTCGACCAATCGTAAAAAATGCATGCCTTTACGCTCACTGAACCCTACCTTAACTTTTCCTTTCGTTAGTACGCTGGTTCATATTTACGTACTGTTCGTAACTGGCTTAGCATACCCATACTGTATGATTTACATGCCTTCCCTGCCTCCATTCCGTATTGACAACGTAATTACGGCTTTTGTAAAATAAACACGCCCATTAATTCGTAAAGCTTTAGTATTTACTGACGATGTTACGCTTACGTACGCCGTAAAATCGCACACAAGCTTAGTTCTGGATCAGACCCTAAGTGTCCCTTATGAATATTTGTCTGGTAACATGAGACGTGGTGCAAATCTCTGGGAGACTTCTGTGCACATGGAGATCTGTTTTTTGGCAAAGAAGAGAGGAGTTCATACCCCTGTCAGTCCCCTCTTTCAGAAGGAGTACTGGACACCCACCTTAAATTCTTAACCTTGAACTGCTGCTCTCCCCCCCCGTCTGGCATGGTTTAGGCATGCAGATTTAAAGAGCCGGTACCTTCTACAGAAGTCCTTTCATATCTATATCAAAGTGACTTACACAACGGATATGCTTAAGACCCCTTCCGTTCATAAATCTGTATCACTCCCATGGTTCCTTGCTATAAATATTATGAATAGTGGACCTGATTCACAGTTAAGAAGGTAGATAAGAAGGAATAGGTTTGCAATTATACACATAGCAACTACCTTGATACGCCCTTTTTATTATTCTTAACTGACTTAAGAAGGCTAAAGGACCTAGGACCGTGTTCACAGTTAAGAAGAAGATAAGTTTGCAATTCTACGCACCTAAGTTACAAGGCAACTTCCTTGACCTGCCCTCATTTTTCATGTGCTTAACTGAATTAAGAAGACCATAGGCAGCCTTACCTTGCCGTGTGTATGTATCTTCTTAAATTGCTAAATAACGCACCTTCTTAGCAAACTGCACCGTCTGCCTCATTTAAATGCCTCTCCGCACCCACTTTTAACTTCCTTCTCAACTTTTCCTAGCACACCCCTTATTACTTATCTCATTACGAACAGCTTTTTAAATTGCTCTTAAGGGATCACCATTTTAAAATCCTATGTAGATTGTGTAAATAAGATAACTACGCATGCACAGTTCAAACATTCTTAAAAATACGCATTTGTTGTACAGCATTTTCATCTCACAAATAATTAGTTTCTTGGCAACCGTAGTCCAGATCTGTTGACCAATATTGATATCATGCATAATAATTTTTCCATAAATTTCTGGATATAGGGAATTTCCAGAAATAACTGATATTATTTAAGGAACTGTGTTTATCACATGAAAAACTGATCACCTTTTATTGTGCCAGGAAAATAGGGACAGCGAGAACTATGGAACTGATTCAGACATTTGATTTCTGAAAGCAAGAGGCTAGTGTACTTCTATGACACTCCCTCTAATGGAATATAAGTGACTTTCTGTGTCCATTATTTTCCAAGCACACATCACTGGGACTGCAGAATGCTCAGATGTATAAAAAGGGCCTAACCCAGGCCATACTATACAACTGAAATGCCTCCCCCCACCTACATTGTGTATCCTCGCATGCTGACGTACGGAACTCTGAATGTGCGGAAACCAATTCCATACGTTCAGAATTCAGATACGTAACATCTGCCACAGTGCGTGTGCATTGCCCGACTTATAAACGCTGCTCACCTAAGTCAGCTCTCTTATTAGTTTTGGATCTGACCCCATATGACAAATTTATGTCGTCTAAAAATACATGATCAATATTCTATGGATGATTTAAGCACTAGAACCAGAAGAGGTCAATGAATTACCTTCACTTTTTGTGTGTTCTCTTTGGTGGACTATATAAAAAATTTTCACATCAGTGGGAACTTTATCCTATGTATTTTGTGATTATTCTTCTTGCATTTTCTGTGTATTCTAGATCCCCTCAACAAATTTGGAAACAGACCCACTTAAAAAACAATTTGTCTATGTGAATGTAAGATCCGCCATATGCAATCTGGAGAAAGTCATCTTGGTGTCTTTTCAAAGTGGACATATTTTTATACAGACTGACAAAACCATCTACACTCCTGGATCTACAGGTAAAGTCCAATAGACAAAATATTGAGATAATATTATTGGTTAAGACATAGAACCATAAGTATAGAATCCTAAGCTTAGACATTAATGATCTGAGCCAGCCTAAAATGCAAAAAAATCACAACCCCCTCCAATTGGAAAAACCCCATGCAAGTAAGAGTCTTTTAAGAGCGATCTGGACATATATCTAATGGGTTCAGTTTGGCACTATGAAAATTGCATTTTTGACATACAGACAGCCAACAGCTAATTGTCGGCTGCCTCTATTTTGAAAATGCGTATAATTAGAAATATTCTATAATGAAGGGGTAAGTTGGCCCCTTCCCTGCAGCCTAACCCTAAGACGCCTCTACCCACAGCATGACCCTAAGACTCCCATCTCCACAATCTAACCCTAAGATTCTGCTACCCGCAGGCTAACCGTAACCCTCCCCTTTTATAACTCTAACCCTAACCCTCCCCTTTCAAGGACTAAACCTTAACCCTCCCTTCCTCAGACCCTAAAAGTCCCTGGTTACTCACCTCTCTGGTGGGGACTGTGGTGAGTGCGATGGGATATCCGAAAATGAGCTTTTGGTTTTCTTTAATGCTAAAAGTGCCTTTTTCTTGTCAGCAACTCCCTCCGCATTGACGCATGCGTGCATCAGATGTTACATGTCTTAAGTTCTTCCTTAGAAGGGGCTGGCACTTAAAACAAAGAAAGTTCCGTCTGTAAAAGGGGCCGGAATTTATAATCTGCATGCCTAAATCCCGCCACGTTGCAAGTCCCTGCTGAGATGCTTCACATCGGGAAATAGGGACAGACAAAAGTTGCTTTTTGGCTGTCCCGATTTGAAACGACAGCCTTTTTACAATTTTTTTTCTGAATCAGTGAGTATCAGTGGGAACTTTATCCTGTGTATTTTGTGATTATTCTTCTTGCATTTTCTGTGTATTCTAGATCCCCTCAACAAATCTGGAAACAGACCCACTTAAAAAACAATTTGTCTATGTGAATGTAAGATCCGCCAGTTGCAATCTGGAGAAAGTCGTCTTGGTGTCTTTTCAAAGTGGACATATTTTTATACAGACTGACAAAACCATCTACACTCCTGGATCTACAGGTAAAGTCCAATAGACAAAATATTGAGATAATATTATTGGTTAAGACATAGAACCATAAGTATAGAATCCTAAGCTTAGACATTAATGATCTGAGCCAGCCTAAAATGCAAAAAAATCACAACCCCCTCCAATTGGAAAAACCCCATGCAAGTAAGAGTCTTTTAAGAGCGATCTGGACATATATCTAATGGGTTCAGTTTGGCACTATGAAAATTGCATTTTTGACATACAGACAGCCAACAGTTAATTGTCAGCTGCTTCTGCTTTGAAAATGTGTATAATTAGAAATATTCTATAATGAATGGAGAAGTCGGCCAAAAGATCTATTTTTTGGCAACTCACCGATACGCTGACAGCTTTGCGACATCCAGTCCGCAGTCTCGGCCCCCAGCAGCTCCCAGACCTGACACAAGAAACGACACAGTACCCAATAGTACCCTATGTTACCGACCAGACAGGTGAGTGCACTGTTAAGGTTAGGCTGTGGGCAGGGGATGGAGCATAGAAAGAGAGGCTTAGGGTTAGGCTGTAGGGAGGGCATAGAGCTTAAGAAAGGAGCTTAGGGTTAGGCTGCAGGGAGGACATAGAGCTTAGGAGAGGATTTTAGGGTTAGGCTGCAGGGAGGGGATAGAGTATAGAAGAGGAGGTTAAGGGTTAGGCTGCAGGGAGGGGATGGAATGTAGAAGGGTAAGGTAAGGGTTAGGCTGTGGGGAAGGGAGGATTAAGGTTATGGATGCAGAGGGTTAGGGTGAGCATTAGGATAAGGGTTGGGGTTGGGGTAATACTCATCCATGCTAGGGATTTCTTCCGGGGATCTTCGCTTAACTCTCTCAGCTGGAAAGAGGTAGTCGCTTGCGGTCCCTCATTACAAACAGCCTGTCGCAAAAAGTGTCATTCGAAGTGGCAAACCAAACCCATATCGAAGTAAAAAAAAGGAATATATGGATCAGGAGCTGAAATTGACAATCAAAGTGCTATGTGCTACTAGGGAAAGGGAAAAAGGGAATTAATGATGTAGAAAAGTGACAGTTAATTGGATTAATTAATACTAAAATTCATAAAACCTTCATAAAAAATTCTAATGATTCATCAATAAATGTGAATAAAAAATGTGATTATAACCCAAAGGGGGAATGATTATAAATAAATGTTCATAAATAAAGTCCTTTAAAATGTCCTTAAAATCCAACAATAAAAGAAACTTCTTTTGCAGCAAGTGATAATCCGTATATAAATGTCTCAATCTTAGTCTCAGTCTAAATTGAATCCCATATTAGAGAGAAGAGTACAACATCTGTATAAATGTTATCTCTATGTATTTCCTCCTTTTAGCGGTAAATCTTCTTAAGGTGTATGGTAAAGTTCAGCACAGTAAATACATTAGGGATCGAATAATCACTCACTTTTTAGAAGACATCCACTTAAATGGATCCAGGTGTTGCTGAGATGTTGATAGGATTCCTTGTATCTTTGATGTTTAGACGGAGCTTCTATATGCGGCTCGCAGTTCAAAGTGGCTCCTCTTAATTAAGCAGTATTTCCAAGGATATAGGTTTGTGATGTTCGAAGTAGGATGTAATTTTTGAACCGTCTCCGATATTTCTTTTGCTTGGCTGCACGGTGCAAAGTGTGGGATTTTCCCCGATGCAAATAGAGGACCTTAGCTCCCCGATTTCATAAATATGGGTCCGGGGTATGTAAGAAATAATAATGTTTATTTAATATACATAAATATACAAAAACAAAGCAATGATTAAAAGAAAAAACAGTGGAGACCGTACCAAAGAGCACCGCGCTGTGAGTGGATGTAAATGCCCGGGAATGAGCTCACAGAGCGATGCAAACTACTGGGACAGGATAACACTGATCTTCTCAAAGCAGCTTAACCTCTTGTCGACGCGTTTCAAGTCAAAACTAATTATTTTTCAAGGCAAAAAAGAATGAAAAAGAATCAGTTTTGATAGTCAGATCACCCCTTCATATGGCTAGAAAACCACAAAAACAATTAATTAACATATTAATGCAACAAATATAATTGTAAAATTTTTTATTTTGGGAAAATTCTACTTAAATAGAAATTGTAACTATCTATAAATAATTGTACCATAATCTTTTAGGACCGGATTCCCACTTGCGTGTGTGATCCATAGGTGAGGATACACATGTATCCGCACCTACTTCTCAGGTCCACTCCCCCCCCATTTTTAGGTATCTTATGGCACTTACGAGTGCCATTGAACTACCTTATCTGCCCGTGTGGAGTTTCCTTCCTTCTTAAGAAGGAAACTATGTACGTATATTGCCTCTCCCCGTCTCCCTCCCCAACTAATCTAAGTCCCCCCCCCCCCCACTTCTACCTAAACACTCCCAAAGGCGGCATTGCGCCTCCTCCTTCTTACTAAACTTCTCCGTGCAATCTTTAAAGACCGCATAGGCAATCTACATACCTAACTGGTACGTAGAATGCATAAATGACACATGCATCACGCATGCACAGTAGGTAATTTAGTTAAAATACGCACCTAAGAAGCAGAAAAGGTGTGAATAAGGGCCTTAGACTTCAACTCAAATGTAGGCATAATAAACTAGTCTGTAAATAACATCAGATCCAAACTTCTGATTGCTGCTATATCCGCCTTTCATGCGTGTGCAAAGAAGGCCACTCCCCAACTTCCAAGGAGGGCCGACCCAAAACTTCTTCCTTAAGATTTTTGATATGTGATCACTTTAAATGGATATAACAGTGGGCATAGGATTACCATCTCTAACACCTATCCTTGTGTTTGTACCCACCCCACCTTTGTAGACCTGTTGTAGAAAAAACATTCTTGGATCACTGGATCAAGTACATCCCGAGTACTTTTTGATGCAGCACGCAAACAATGTTCATACGTCTGTATCTGGTTAATCGAAACCTTCTGTTAGCTTACAAATGTTTCTTGACCTTCATTTGCTTAATTGTCATATCCATCAATATTCTATATTTTAAGTAAATTATAGCATTTGTTGATTTTATTAAATCTAAGATCATGCCAATATAACTCTGGTGGATTTGACACCATTTAAACTCAGTAAGATGGTCATCTGCTGACATATTTTGTACTTAATACTTAAAGACTTGGAATAGGAAACATCACATCTCAACTCTAATAATGTTTGCAACAAATGATATATGATTCCCCTGCAATCAACATGGTTTAGCCCAGGAGTAACTCATTTCAAGCACTTACTTAAGCCTGGAGCCAGCACATTGTTTGATCAAATCCACAGATAAGAAGCTTCCTCTATTTCTGTGCATAGTTTTAGGAACGGTTAAACTGTGCATGAGTGGTACCTTTATTTAAGCAATCTACGTAGGTGTTAAGAGCAGTGAGTATTTAAGAGCTATAATAAAACAAGTAAAAAGCGTGTCAGCTCAATTTAGGAAGAAACATAAGTGGGTGGGGTGAGGCATTTAAATGGGGCTGACGGGGCATGGTTTGAGAAGTACGTGCATATATTTGCTACTTAAGAACATACACACGCATGGAAAGATAACTCAGCCTATTCTTAAGTCGCTTAAGAACTGTCAGGCTCTGGGGTTTCTGGGATTCCACCCCTGGGTCCATGGGCTTAGGATCCCTGTACAAGAAGCTGGATGCCCTGATGTACTCATAGACTGAGGTCAGACACCAGGAAAATAAGTGTAAAAGGTTTACTACAATGGTGAAAGGACAAACGATAAAGGTCTCCATGACCATTGAGAGGAGAAAGCCACGTCCACAGGAGGAGGAGCAAAGCTTGAGTAGGCAAGGATGCAGCTCCTACAACGCCAGGTAAGTGGAGATGGTGCAGAACAGGAACTTCCAAGGAGATCACAAAGTGAGGAGTCCTCTTTGACAATGACAGTCCCAGAACAAGATATGGATAACCTTGTTGACCAGATGGAGCGCAGTGTTAATTTACTGGCGGTACTGAGTGGAGGAACGTCACACAAATGCAGACTGAACTGGATCATGCTGACACTCAGAACCAGAGCTTGCGGGGTGCAGGCAGGAGCAGAACACGCTGACACAGAAGACCGGAGCTTGCGAAGTGCAGGCAGGAGCGGTACACGCTGACACGGAGGTCCGGTACTGGCGGAGTGCAGGCTGGAGTGGAATACGCTGACACAGTAGACCGGAGCTTGCGGGTTGCAGGTAGGAGTGGAATATGCGGACACAGAAGACAGGCAGAGATGGTAGTCAGCCAAGAGTAGTGCACACAGGAAAGAAGGCCCAGCAATGATGGTAGGTAGTCAGGTAAAGAGCTCACTTTAGTGATACCTCAGCAAGGCAGTAACAGAGAATGTCAGCAGGATTCCTGAAGGAAGGGCTGAGAAATAAAAGTCACAAGAAGAGTTTCCACAAAGGTGAAATTCCACAAAGGAGAGTTTCCACAAAGGACACAGGGAGACCAGGAACATAGGCTTGCGAAGACAAGTTGCACTGGTAATGAGCAGCCAGTGCAAGGTGTTTAAATAGCACAAGAGTCTACAGGTGTTGGCTAACGAACTATGGATTAGCAAAGCTTAACCCCTTACAACCTGAACAGGCCAGCTTCAGTAAGGGAAGACAGTGTCTGAAAGGTAGATAAGTGTGCTCGGCTGAATGCAAATACATTGATTTTGTGACAAGAACCACAAGACATGGTGTGTCAAGGGAGATGCCTTGCAACTTTGATGTGCATAGTTGCGAACCCTTTCTTTCTTATCTCATTCTTATCTGTAGATTTGGTCCGTTATCTCTATATGACGTATGTTTATTTGTTTTCTCCTGTTCAGTTCTCTACCGGATATTCACTATGAGCCCAAGTCTAAAACCTATGGACAAAGCTGTGATCGTTGAATTCTTGGTGAGATTCCTGATCATTCCAATTATAATTAAGTTGACTGTTATTAATTAGTATATATCAATATGCCTGATAACCAGTATGTCCAAAACTCTTATACAGGTGTCTCTAAAGGTAAAAACTTAAGACAGCTCACAGTTCTGAAGTCTGTAGAGTTTTTCCCAGCCCTATTTTAAAGTTGCTATGTTGTATTGGGCCTCGGAGGCAACGTGTAGTCAATACAACACTGTTTGGCACAATGGGCCAGATCCAGAACAACGCTTGTGAGCGAATTTATGCGTGGCGGAGACGTAAAATTGCGTTTTGGTAAGTACTGTGCATGCGCACCATAGAAAATACGCTCAGTGACGTAGCGTAATTGTGAACGCATGGGCCATTCACGTATGTGTCACGTAAATACTTACGTGTGGGCGTGCCAATTTTACGTGAGTCAAAAATACATCTGAAATACGTTAAGTAGGCGGAGGTTTGTATTTAAAGTGTACAGTATGGGCGTGCTTAGCTGCGTAAATACGTGTTGCCCATACGTACGTGTGCGGATCACTGCGGTTACGTTGGCAAAAGTTAAGGTACATTCAAGGGGTGTAACAAGGGGAGTGTATAGAAGGTACGCACACGAAAATACGCTACGCGAGGAAACGTACGGCAAACGTAGCTCTGGATCTACCCCAATATCTCCAAAACCAGGGTAAGTATGAAGCGATTGAGAGAGATGGAACGTTTTTCCTCCTCTCGCTATCGGCGTCTGCTACACACTCACTATACACTCCCCTTGAATGTACGTATTTTGTCAAGATACGCTTTTCAAACCCTACCTTAACTTTTGGCAATGTAACCGCACTGATCCGCTCAAGTACGTATGGGCAACACGTATTTACGCAGCTAAGCACGCCCATACTGTACATTTACGCAGCTAAGCACGCCAATACTGTACACTTTAAATACAAACCCCCGCCTACTTAAAGTATTTCAGACGTATTTTGGACTCATGTAAAATTGGCACGCCCACGCGTAAGTATTTACGTGACACATACGTGAATGTACCATACGTTCACAATTACGCTACGTTACTGAGCGTATTTTACTTACCAAAAGTCGATTTTGCATCTCCGCCACGCGTAAATACGCTCACAAGCGTTATTCTGGATCTGGCCCATTGTCACAAACATCATTTCAAGGTTTTTGCATTTACCTGATACTGAACATGAGTCCTCCCCCTCACTCAATACGTTCGACATTAGGAATCTGCCTCGATTTAGCTGGTTGTTTACCTTTTCCCTTTTTGGCTGCACCCTTTTTCTGTGGTTGAGTAACCTTCGGGACCGTTAGACCCACCCCCGGATCCTACTGCACCTGCAAGGGTGGGGAGGATAGGGGTCCTATTACCTCGGTTACCGGAGCTCCCAAACCATGAGCTGAAGTGGGCTGTGCAGTAACTGGGTAATTTATAGCGCCCATCGGCCAGCCTGGCACCTGGTAAAAACTAGGGGGGGTAAACCCATATTACTAACCCCAGGTAATGCTGGTAGGCCTAAAGACAGTGACTGAGGGACCCCCAAAAACATTTGTTGCCCTCCCAAATAATTAGGTAAGGACATATTAATGGCCTGCTTGCTTGCATGTTGCAAAAATTGGAAGGGTGCCCCAGGGAGTGTAGGTAAGAGCCCTTGTACCGCCAATTGACTGATTGGTAAAGTTTGCTTTACCACAATAAGGGAGGCCTGAGGCCCTGACATAGGAAACTGCACATTAGATAAAACCTGCTGTGTTCTTTTCCACCCCTTGCCCCCCCTTGTTGAACCATTTGACCCAAGATCCTTGGCATAGCTGAAGCTGATGATGCACAGAGCCCCTAACAGACTCTGACACATGGGACAAAATCACACTTCCTGACACAAGGCTGAAGATGGCTTCTTATTCAGACTCCAGCTTCTTATTCAGACTCCAGCTTCTTATTCAGACTCCAGCTTCTTATTCAGACTCCAGCTTCTTATTCATTATATGTTATTTTAAAATNGACACAAGGCATGGCTTCTTATTCAGACTCCAGCTTCTTATTCATTATATGCTATTTTAAAATAAACAAATGTAGTGCAAAAAAATTGATTTGATATAGATAATTAAAATATTATCTCTTGCGCACATTTTCATTTTATTTTGATTTGCCAAGTAAGATTTTGGGCGTGAAATAGGGTGGTAAAGTGGGCACAGACACTATATTTGACCATTTCGAATAAGTAGCTGCAGTTTTGCAAGGGTTAAATGGTTTCGGGCAATACATTTTACACTTGGAATCAACAGAAGGTGTCCACTTGTACTGAACCCACAATTAAATTGCATTGCCCAACAGCGTTTTGGGCATGAAATAGGGTGGCAAAGTGGGCACAGACACTATATTTGACCATTTTGAATAAGTAGCTGTAGTAATGCAAGGGTTA
>WWET01005698.1:52863-66031 GCA_011038615.1 Limnodynastes dumerilii
TTGCGCTCCCGCGGCACTTCCCCTGTGGCCAGCGGAATTACACACTGTTACGCCGGCTAAAGACTACCCTAACTTAAGCCGGCGCAACAGTGGGTAATTACGCCAGAAAGCTGGTCGTAATTCCCTTACCCAGCTCTCCCTTCCTAATTTCCCTCCCTTCCCCGCCTACCTTCCGTAACTTCAGCGTAGTTACGACCTCTCATCAGTAACTACGCTGTACTTAGGGACGCCCGATCCAGGGCACAAAGAAAAAGATCACGCCGGGCAACATCTGCACGGCGCATGCGCAGATCAGCAGAGATGTCGATCTTACGCATACGGCCGCCGTAACTACGGCGACGGCCATAGGTCTGGATCTGCCCCATAGAAATTAAAAGTGGTTAATCTGTACAGTAAGTGGCCACCATCTGTTGATTCCAAGTGTCAAATGTATTGTCCAAGCTCACACAACCATTGCAAAACTACAGCTACTTATTCAAAATGGTCAAATATAGCGTCTGTGCCCACTTTTCCACCCTATTTCATGCCAAGAAAGATGTCGGGCAATGCAAAATAATTGTGGGTCAAGTGCATGTGACCACCCTCTACATCTACCCCATCTACAAAGTTCAATTTTTTTTGCACTACATTTGTTTATTTTAAAATAACATATAATGAATAAGAAGCTGGAGTCTGAATAAGAAGCTGGCCGAATAAGAAGCCAACTTCAGCCTCATCTCCCTGACAGTGAATCTCCCCCTGCCTCCGCAGCTGCTGCTGTACTGGCTGCCCTGCGCTCCTGGTGCCTATGCCTGCCCTGCTGCCCGCTCACCTCCACAGCCGCCTGCGATGTTCTTCCCTGCTCCCCCACTGACCGCGCTGCTGTACAGGGGACCGCTGCGTTATCCAAGGGTCCTCCGGTCCCCAGCTGCTCCGCTGGAGCCCCGCCGGAAATCTCGCCATTATCGTGAGACTTCAAGTAGAAGGCTCCACTGCCACCACGGCCCCCTGGCGAAAGGGAATAGGGGCCAAACGCTGCCGGACATGACACCTCGCTGCCATCCCGAAGCCACACAGCTGCAACGTTCGTGGAGAGGTAAGAAAAGGACCGGATGCACCGCACGGGAAGAGGCAATACGCGGGCGCTACAATAGCCGGGCAGAATAGGGAGAAAACCTTCCAGAAAAGACAAAGCCCCTCCCCTGCAGACACTTTATAGCAACCACCTAACCACCCCTCTCTTTACTAATCCCCCAATCCCAAACTATAACAATCTACCTCACTAGACTACTAGCCCACCACAATCTCCCCACCCCTCATCTAATTACCCTCTGCCTGACTTGCTGCTAGAATGAGTCCCATATGCTCTTCAGCCCTATAGGGCTTTGCTCCTTTTATGATTTTTAGCACTTAAATTAATCAAAACAGCAAAAAGGTGACAAATTATTAACAAAATTATAATCAGCATCATTTGGTGGGCGTTCCCCGCAGTCTTTTCGAAGTGGAGTCAGCCGATAGCTCTTTTATGGCTGCCTCTATTTTGAATAGGCAGCCATTTTAGATTTTTTTTCCTGAATGGGTGAGTGTGCCGATCAGCATACTCACCCATTCGTTTTCGGAAGCGCGGCACGCAAGACCCGACACACTTAGGAGTGCCATAGGGCTTCATTAACTTCACATGCCTGTTTTATTTCTTAAGAAGGAAAATGCGCGTGGAAATTCCCTCATCATAACCTCCCTGGCTCATTTAAGTACCTTCCCCACCCTCTCTTCTCATGAGTTTGCACTGGTATGTCTCTACTTTCTTAAAAACTATGTGCTTTTACATCCATCCCTAAGTTCTACGTACATTGCGTAGTCACTATGAATACGCATGCGCAGTATTAAAATTCTTAAGTTGCAGCTTCTTATGTGTGAATCAGGTCCATGATGGGGTTATGAAAGTTATAAGCAGACAACTCAAGTCAGGGGAGACTGGACAATTATTCATGCAAAGACACCACAACTCACTATTTCTAAGAGTAGAAATGTAATGCTTAATAATAATAATAATAATAATCATAATACATTTCTGTTTCTTTTCTTTCTAGACTCCAGAAAATGTTATCATAAAAAAAGATTTGATCATACAAACCAGCAAAACTGGTATCATCGCCCAGTCCCATAAACTACCTGACCTTGTAAGGTGAGAGAGAGACAAATATCTTCTGGTGTAGAGTCCGAAGCTTTGAAGTAGGGGGAAATAAAGTAACTTGTAGCAGGTCAGATAATGCTCTCAAAAGCAACAAAATTAAACCCTACATTTTCTCTTTGTCCTATCTGAAACAAAAAGAATAGTTTTCAAGGCCATATGACATGGATTTGTTAATTTGAGGCAAGTAGTCTGTGACAGCATAAACCAAAAATTAAATTTATAATATTGTAGTGTAAAATATTAGAAAATATCTTCTCTAATGTGGTTAAATGGTTGTGGTCAAATGGGATATCTAAATGAATTAAACAACAAAAAGCCATTAAGAAACAATGGAATTGTCAGCTTTGAAAACAGCAACATCTATGTGACCTAAAATGAGCAAACTTTGGCTTCAACAGTCACTAAATCACTAGCACTAGTATGCAATTCAGCCAATCACATATTGGCTTTTGTGTAAAACCGCTTGTGATTGGGTGAGCAAAGCAAGGAAAATTCAGGGAATTTTAATGAGCTGTCATTTTCTGAGCATGCATACAGTAACAATCAACAGGAATTCTACCTAATGTAAATATAGCAGAATTGTATATATCATTTTATCATATCAGGCTTAAAGTAGTCTTGCAAAAATTCCACTACAATTTACAAGTTTAAGGAAGATTTTAACATAGCTGTCCATAGTTCATATCACTGTGAAGCAACTTCAATGCTCTACACTCTAAAGACATTTCATAGTAAGACAACCAACAATAATTCTTCTGGGCTGGTTCTGTGGGTATGACTGGCTGCTTGTTACTCTGGAGTAGCTCCTTAGATTGGAGTGTATTTGTCTAAAACTTCTTACAATTGATTATTATAATTATAATCAGTATACTACAGTCACATTTGGCATATGATCCTATACTTATATGAAAGTTTACATGGACGTAGACACTCTGTAGTGCCATCTACTCTCCTCTTAATGAAGCACACATGAGTTTCAAATCTAAGTATGATAATGAGTTCAGTTTGTATTTGCTGAATTATTTCTTAAAATTCTCTTTGATTTTTACTTTACAGTTTAGGAGTGTGGACCATATCAGCAAAGTTTGAGGATACTCTAATACAGAATTACACCACAAACTTTGAAGTGAAAGAATATGGTATGACTTATCATTGTCTGTTGTATAATTAGAGTATGCTCATTTTAAAGTTAAGACAAATATTTCCAATAAATGATTTTTGGACAACGTGTGAGTTTAATTAAATTGCAATTCTGTTGATGATCATTTTTTTTTATCTCACATTCTCCCTGACATTTGCAGATTGCCCATATGGTCCAATAATTGTCAAATGTTCAGGTCAAAATGCACCATTCTTTCTTTTAATCAGTGTTTTACTAAACTTCATTGCAATAACTGGACAACTTGAAACATTTAACATCTAATTTTTTTACAAGTTTGGAATTTGGAAACGCATCACTTTATGTTCTAATGTACTAATTTGTGTGTAGCTTGTGTAGCTTTGAAAAAACTGAAGAAATGGCCACTCTGTATAGAAATGCATAATCACAATAATAACCTGTTCCTTACTACATTGGTTGATTGGCAAGATGTAAATATAGTTCATCATTCAAAAATACATCCATTTTAGAGGGGATTTGTATTCCAATAATAATGGGCCGGATCCTCACCTAAGGCTGATAGGGGACATACGCAAGTCATTTGCTTAAGTCCCCTGTCTGGGAACATCTGCGCATGTGCGCACCAGATGTTCCCTGTGTGTAAGTACTAATGTATGCAATGAGGTTACATACGTTACTACTTACGATGACGGGGCAGACCCTTCACTTACGATGGCTGTATGGCAGACACTTCACTTACGATGCTATATCCCCTCTTTATATAAGGGGATAGCCAATTAAATGAGGGAGCGGGGCTGGGGGAAGCCCCGTTACGACTAGGTCTGCACCTGTCCAGATTTCCTACCGACAGCGGGGAGTGCAGGGGGCGCTACGTGAGCGTAACTACGGACCCCTGTACACACATAAAGAGTGCAGGGGGTCTGGATCTACCGCAATGTTTCCTTCTCATATTTTTCAGTCCTCCCAAGTTTTGAGATTAAGCTCGAACCTGAGCAGAATTTTTTCTACATTAAGGATGAGGAAATGAGAATAAAGATCCATGCCAAGTGAGTATCCAGTCTATGTATGAAAGAGAGTAGCATGGGCGATAAAAGTTCCTTTTTCGGCTTTCTCTATTTTGAATTGGCAGCCTTTTTTAGAATTTTATTTATGAATGGGTGAGTGTGTCCATTGGCATATTTACCCATTAATTTTCACAGGACCCTCCACTGATAGTTCCAGAGAGGTGAGTAACCTCTCCGTGGACTTTTAGGTTAGGAGGGTTAGGGTTAGGCTCTTAGGAAGGGAGGGTTAGAGTCAGGCTGTGGGGAGGTGGGTCTTAGGGTTAAGCTAAAGAGAAGGGAGGATTAGGGTCAGACTGTGGGGAAGTGAGGGTTAGGGTTAGGGTAATGGAAGAGGAGCGCTATAGGGTTAGAATTAGGGAAAGGGTTGGGGTTAGTTACACTTACCTATTGGAGCACCATGTTCGGAGAGAGAGAGAGAGAGAGAGAGAGAGCGAAAGAGAAAGGGATAGTGAGTGCAGAATATTAATAGAAGAGCTGTTTTCTTCATATTTCAGTATTTTAGTCCTCTTTCTCCTCACTAGAACCTAGTAAAACCCAGCACTAGAGATATCTCTAATAATTTCAGCACAGGTGTGGGTCTCCGCTGAGAACGCCCCTATTTCAAAAAGGGCAGTTTTCTCCCAGCCAGTTCCAAACTGACTGGGATTTTGGTTGCATTTGCCTCGCAGAGGCAAAGCAATCTATCCTCCCTGGGACGAAGACTACACGCCAAATGGTAAGTATAAATTTAACCTAACCCTTACCCTAATCCTTACCCTATACCTCCCTTTCCATTACCCTAACCCTAACATTCCATTACTCGCAGCCTGACCCTAACCCTCCCATCCTCGCAGCTTGACCCTATCCTTCCCTTCCCTGCAGCATAACCCTAAGACTCCCATCCCTGCAGCTTAACCCTAAGACTCCCCTACCCGCAAGCTGACCCTAACTCTAACCGTTCCTTTCCACGTCCCTAACCCTACCTTACCCAGAGCCAAATCCTAGCCCTCCCTTCCTTAGAGATTAACCCTACCCCTAACCCTAAAAGGATGTGACTGGTCCAGTGGGCAGCAGCTTCCAAAAAGGAATGGGTAAGTACACCAATCGGCATACTTACCCACTCGAAAAAAAAATCTAAACTGGCTGTTTTTCGAAATAGAGACAGCAGAAAATGAGCTTTCGTCTATCTCTATTTCCAAATTTCCATTTCTGGCTGCGGACTGACAATGCTCCAGCGCTGGGCTCAACTTCTCCTATGGTGACATTGTGTGTTTTTTCTCTTCTCAGCTATCTGTACGGGAAACCAGTGGAAGGAAAAGCTTTTACAATATTTGGAGTGAGGAAAGACAATGAAAAGAAAAGTCTTCCAGATACTCTAGAAAGAGTTGCGGTATCTACATTTTATTTTTATCAGTTTTATAAATCCTCTTTATATGCACTGAAGGAATGTACCATAATGCTTGTCTTATTCCTGCCTTCCTATCTTTAACGCATAAACCTTCCAGATTTTGTCACAGATTATAAAGCCAATTATTGATTGATTCCAACTTCAACCAAAAATGAAAATCGGTTTTCACACAAATAAATATTTTGTAACATTGGGCCAGATCCTGACCTAAGTACAACAGTGGACTTACACAAGTCATTTGCACAAGTCCCCTGTGTCGAAACATCTGCACATGCACACATGCCAACTAGCTAAATTACGTATGTCAGTAAGTATGCAGAAGGCGGGGATAGCAGACCTATTCGTGAAACTTGAGGGAGCAATCTGGACACGTAAGTGTCCAGATTTACTACCAACAGCAGGGAATATAGGGGTTGAGCACTCCCAGCTACGGACGAACCTGGATCTGGCCCATTAAGAGTAAACAATTGGTAAACATGTGAAATAAGTCCACAGTGGATCAAATGTAAAATCAATTACACACATGTAAGATGGTTATACACTACAGCAATTATCAGTCCCAGCAGAAAGTGACTGAGAAACAGAATGCTTTCCCACTAGGGAAAGGTACCAAAATTTGTGCCACTCACTTCTCCTCCTAAGAGGTGTGAGAGGAAGGGCTTCCGAGATTGATAGGAGGCCACTGCAGCTGACTGGCTGGAAAATCCATCCTGACCGCTCGCCATAGTGATAATTGGCCCAGACTCTCAATAATTGTATAATTGAGCTGATAATCAAATCAATCAGATAACTCACCAGGGAAATGAACAGTATTGCAGAGGTATTGAACTGAGAAATTCATTGCAAGGGGTATAACTTGGATATTGATCACTTGTTTAATGACCGAACAAATTGGCCAAACAGTAAACAAATCGTTTGATAAAGTGAAAGGTATGTGATGGCTGAAATCAGGAGGTACTGGAAAGTCCTGAAGGCATCCTGAATAGATGGAATAAGACTATTATATAAAAACTCTGAGAACACCAGCCCTGTACATCAATGTGTTATGATTCACTGGGCTACAACCAAAGGAGGAACAAAGAATAAATGCCCCTTATTAACTTTTGATATAGGGTAGGACTTAATATTCCCCCATAATGGCCTATTAGAGGGGCATACGGAGCACTATTAATAATAAGATTTTATAGATCCCCATAATATGTCCGCATAATGAGGGTGTTTTGATACATATAATGCCCTACTAAAGGAACATATGGAAGCTATTGTTAATGATTCTAGGTCTTGTAATTTTTTATGCTGCCTGGAGTCTTTCTCTTTGCAGCCACATTCAGGCAGAAAATCAGTCACAGATATACACAAGGGGCCAGATCCAGACTTAATGACTGCAAATTTACACACGTGGCATGCGGAAATCTGTCTGTGGGGATGCACTGAGCATGTGCGTGGCAGATTTTGCTCATCGTAACTCAAATCGTACATAACTTGTACGTAACTTCATATGGCGGGGGCGTGACATCTCTAAGCAAGCCGATCATATGCATTGTGGGTGGGGGAAAGAATTTAAATTGTACAGAATGGGCGTGATTAGGCACTTACATACAACAAGGCATTATGTATGGCCAAAGGTATGCAAGGAAATGTTCTGAACACGTAAGTCAGCTAAGTTTATGTAAGTGAAAGGGTAGTGCCAGGGGGAGTGCATTTGTGCTTAGCAGTGCGTAACTTGGGCATGCTTGCATACGTAAAATGACCTTAAGTCTGGATCTAGCCCAAGGTACTTGGTTCATGAGGCCATTTGGGTCAGGCTGTGGGGAAGGGAGAGTTAGGGTCAGGCTGTTGGGAAGGGAGGGTTAAGATTATGACCATGGTGGGGGGTTAAGTTTAGGATCAGGCTGTGGGGAAAGGAGTGTTAGGATTAGGCTGTGGGGAATGGAGGGTTAGGTTTAGGCTGCAGGGAAGGGAGGGTTAGGGTAATATAAAAGAAGGGTTAGGGTAAGGATTAGGGAAATGGTTGGTGTTATAATCTAGAATCTTTGTCTCTTGGACGCAGAAGCAATCGATTTGCCAGTTTGTAACTGTCTAGGAAAGAACGGCCCTATGGAAATATCCCATTAATCCATACCTCCCAACTGTCCCAATTTGAGACACAAAAAATTGACCAGAGTTTATGAAAACCAGAGTTTATGAATAGTTTTGAACGAATAAGGTCATTTGTGGGTGGAACAGGTGTAGGGCCCTCTTTGCCCCATTTTTGGGATTGTCGATGTTGGGAGCTTTGCGTTATCCTTTGTGACACTACTACGCAATAAGACAACATTCTTCAATCATACAGTTCACAAAGATATTGCTTGCACAAACCTTTGGTTATCACAATCACATGATCAATTAGCGTTTACCATTGTCTGGACATACACAGAATATATTCATTGGCTGACAAGATGGCTTTTCAACCACAATCCACTTTAAATTGTGATTGATGCTCATTTTAGGACAACATTTTGTTGATAATAAATATGATCTACATATCTGAATGTATTTTTTTTTCTTCTAATTACAAAATGAATTCACCAGATAATAGACGGGGAAGGAGTTGCTGTTTTGAAAAGGAAAGACCTAGTGAAATATTTCAAGGAGGAGCGAGACATGCTGCAATGGATCTTGTATTTATCGGTCACCGTCATCACTGATTCAGGTAACATTGGGAAATATTCTCATTGAATGCACTACTCCAGCACAATCAATATCATATAATAAAAAAATTCACATTATTGGTTCATTAGTCCGGAATGCTAATGAACTAAACTAATTACTTATTTCCTCTACAGGGCTTGAGTAAAATTTTTATTTATTTCTTAAATATTATTATAATATAATACCACCTATCAATACTGATATTCCTAGTGTTACTAGGAATTGTTCTCGCCCACATGCAACATCTCTTACTGCATTGTATGGTCAACTGTGCTGTGCTGCGGAGATAATGGTACAGCAAATCCAAGCCTATGGAGCTGATTCAGAGCTGCTCTTACACCTTTTTTTTACGTGCAAGTGTAAACCTGAGCAATACCATGTTGAGCTGCAAGGGGAGGCAATTTTTTAATTGTGAAAGCAGAATTAGAATTGAGAGTTGAAGTTTCTTAGCTCAACTCTATTTTATAGATTAAACATATAGCATGCAGTATGTGAATTCTATGTACAAAATTAAAGTCTTTTCCCTGCATGTACACCCCTTACATTGCAAAATGGTTTAGCTGAGCTGTACACTTGCACCTGTTTTATCCTTACTCCTAAACTCTGAATCAGCCCCTATGTCTTTAATCATTTGATCATTTAGTCCCAGGTATCACAGTGTTTACTCTTTATTTTCACTAGCTATGCATTGAAATTCCTTGTGATGGCACTGATGACTAGTTATTTGTATTCAATCAGCTCTTGCAAATTAAACAAGGTCCAGGTGTGAGACCTGATCTTGCAAAAGCTGCATTTGTTTTGGTTAACAACACTTTTTAAACAAAGGTAAAATTATTGGAGAAAATAGTGCAACAGGAGGCGCCTAATAGTTCATATAATATACGTGAATAAATAATTATAATTATAAAGTGCAGGTGCTTGATATCCACATCGTTGTGCAAAATGTGCAAATTAAGAGCGTACCAGACGTCTTTAAATCTAAGGCGTATCAAGGATCTCTTTAGGATGAGAGGCCTTCTTTATGAAGTCACATCAAGGAGAGGAACTGTAGGTAGTGGCTCAATACAGTGGAGACCATATCGAAATAGAAATAAGAAATAGTGTAGATTTAAAAAGATCACATTTATTCCATAGAGTAAGTAAAATCTGCGTACATAAGTTAAAATAAATACAGGCTTATCTAATATAACTATACAGCATAATCACCGCTAAGGTAAGGTCACCCCAACGCGTTTCAAACTGGGATATATATACACAAGAAAGGCCCCAGCAGTCTTGCAATTACCCAGCAACTAATCATAACTTTCTATCTTTAAAATAAAAGTCAGATAACTAGTTACATTCATCTGCAGGTATATGATAAGCCACCAGCAACTTACTAGACTTTTCTGTTTTAGTCCTAACTCTAAAATTGTCAGAGTCCCAACTTTGGGTCATATATAATGTATTTTTAAATTGAGAGCTCATCCCCGGCAGAGGTTCAAAAAAAGAATTTGCTGGGCATGATAATATTGTAACATTTTCTTTTTTTTTTATTTTTAAAACAAAAAATTGTGAATGTAGCATAAATTAGCAAACAACATACATTTGGCATACTGATTTAAATAACATTTTAACATTTAAAAAAAAAATTACATTATTCCTATATTGATCAAAAACATAAGTGAAACAAAATGTTACCTTGACAGTGTTGACAGTCTAGTATTTAATAGTTTTAAATCATATCTTTAAGTAGGTTGGTCTTATGTGTGTTAATTAAACAAACATGCATTGATTAATTTTACACAGCAGCTGATGGCTGTATGTAGTGTGTATGGACGCGTAGACCTTCACATGGTACATCAGGCTTCAGCAGCTTACGAGTCGAGAACTACTTTATGTTTTGCCACGCAAGGCAATCCTATTTGTGAATCACTCGTAACCACATTGGCAGCCCCCTTACTGTTCATTAGTAGTCTGCGTGGAGCTCATTTGCATTAAGTGTTTTGCCCCTCTAGCCACACATACGGGACTCGTCTTGTACCGATGCGTGCATCAGTCGTAAGGCAGATGTCCGGTATACAGTAAGTCTACGTTCTTATGGTATAAATAATACATTTAAGCAATACACAAAATTTCAACAAAAATTCTTATATAGGACTCAATATCATATCATGTCTTAAGTTACTTTTCATAGGGACATGCCACTCATTTTTTTTACTACCATAAAAACCACATAGGGAAACCACACACACTATAGTAATGATAGCATTTTACAAAATTGTGCAGAACTGAATTGATCCATAGAATGCAAGGGTTAATCGCAAACCCAAGTCAGCACTTAAAAAAGACTTCCAAGGTCCACAAGATTTTTGTATCAGTAGCATAATTTCCGCTGGCGTTGTTTTGGAAAGTTGCATTAGTATGTAGAGTGTCGGCATGCCTATATTGTAAATTCTAATTCCAAGTCACTTCCACTTGTGGAAACCCGGCCCTCTGTTAGAAGCTATGGCAGCATGGATGAAATGAAATATATTCTAATTTTGTAGTTTTGTAGACTTGTGTAAACAGAACAGAAGAATGGATGATATTCAATTATAGCGCATGGAAATGAGGAGAAATTGGAAGCTAGTTTTTGTGATAATTAGCTATGTGCACCGATTTGTCTAGCCCACCAAGGATCTGTAATGTGTGTGTAAGCAATTACACCAGGGTAAGACAAGTGCATGTCACAATTGACTATTTTCCATATGAGCATCACATGTAACTGGTATATGAATGCCTGAACTTCTTGTATCACCCACTGAACACAAGATATGGGCATTTGCGTGAGTTAAAGCCCAATACAGACGCACAAGTCTACATTGAAAGGTGATGTTTTATAGCTGAATTAGAGTTTGAAAATGAAGCTATTTGTGGCGGTCTTATTACCACTCTTTATCTTGTTACTTCTAGATCTGGATCAGTCCCTAATAATGCAGAAAGTGGTCATTTTTTAAAACGGTTAAAAATAAATTTTATTGATTAATGTCTAAGGCCTGGATCCAGACCCCAGACACTTTCCGTACGTGCGAGCAGTGTTTTATTTGTCATAGAACGTACCAGAACAGAGTTTCAGCACCTTTTTTAATGGATTTTCCAAGTTTTAAAAGTTTTGGTGGCAAAATCATTAAAAGGGTGCATGTGGGCTGCTTGTGTGCAGAGTCAGATGCATGTGACCTTCGTCCATGCTGGTGGTGATGGCACTGCTCGGCTTGTGATTGGTCGTGTGGTCGCGTATGAGTTGATATGAGTTCTGGCATCTTTTTTCTTACAAAAAAGCCCTGCGTGTGAGGGTCTTAAAGTCTGCATGGCATGGGAATGAACCCCTCGTGTCACTCCCCTCTGTCGTGCAAACTTTATGGTAGATACTTTGCCATTAGGCAGCCTTGACACAGACATGTGGATCAGTGGTCAATCTGACCACTGATCCGGGTACAAGTAGTAAACCCAGCCCCTACTGTATAATTTACATCTTTTCCTCCCCCTCAGCTTGGTGAATGGAGGAGAATGACCCCCTTTGTACGGAAAATCTATCGTATGGATCTGAGTTCCGTACGATAGGTGAAATGTGCGAAAAACTTATGTAACATCTTGAGGACGCATTGCACTGTGAAAGATATGAGTTTATGGAGTGCTGAAGGTTGCCTGTGCATGGTTCAACCATATAATCCAACTTTCTATCCAATAACTTTCCAGAGCAGTTTATACGTTTTGGTAATGTGTCATTTTTGTCCCTCTCTTGCAGGCAGTGATTTGGTGGAAGCTGAGTTTAATTATATTTATATTGTGACAACTCCATATAAAATCCTCTTCACTAAAACCTCCAAGTACTTTAAACCCGGAATGCCATTTGACCTTATGGTAATTATCTATTTAATCCACTGACACGATCTGTTTTGTTCATGAGGTTTTACAGAATCAGAACCTAATCAGTGCATTGAGGAGGGTCCATAGGTTCACTCCTGTAACAGGGAGTGCACGACCCCACTGTCGGTAGGAAATCAGGACACTTACATGTCCAGATTCCTACCTTGACTATTACTACTAGGTCTATACCCCGCCCCGACCCCTCATTTACATGGCTATCCCCGCCTATGTGGCAGAGATAGAGCCATCGTAAGTGAAGGGTCTGTTTCTTCATTGTAAGTACGATTGTACGTAACTCTGTTATGTACGTTAGTACTTACGCACAGGAAACATCTGGCGTGCGCATGCACAGATGTTCCCTGACAGGGGACTTACCAAAATGACTTGAGTAAGTCCCCTGTGGGCCAGAGTTCAGGATCCGGCCCATTGTTATTATGGTCACTAGACTGCCATGACCAATCAGATTTATCATCAGTTACATATAATAAAAATTAATATCTGTTTTCATATAATAGGTATTTGTCACTAACCCGGATGGATCTCCAGCACATGGTATCTCTGTGGTGGCAGAACCTGAAGCAGTGAGAGGAATAACTCAGGAAGACGGAACAGTCAGGCTTATTGTCAATACACGTGCAGATATAAACTCGCTGAATATAAAGGTAACAAATATATTTATATCTGTAAATGGGGTAAAGGTGAGGGTGGGCTCTTAAAGCGCTAAGGGGATCCACATAGGGAAGTGTCAGTGACAACAATAAATCAGTAATGAACAATTAATAGAGTACCAGTGCCGCTTATAATCACTTGGATCTTGATGAACGGAGTATTCTATGTGACAGACT
>WWET01005699.1:11622-23773 GCA_011038615.1 Limnodynastes dumerilii
CCCCTCAGCTGCTGCTCCCAGTCAAGCTCTCAAACAGTATACACACAAAATGGAAGTTTCTCAGATCAATTTATAGGTTAATGCAAACAGTTACTAATACCCAAAAGTGTCACTAATAATCATTTGTTCTTTTAGGGCATATAAAAGACTTACTTACTAAAATACGAATGTTTTATGGATTTATAACATATGAATTTATGTAGCTATATAATACACACAACAGGCAAATAGACACTAATTGTGTACAAAGTTTGACAAAATGAATAATGAAGATAATAGTAATGCTCTCTATGGAACACTAGTTATGCAATATAATAATAAAAAAAAGACTTGTGGAATGTAATTAGTTTTCACGTGTGTGAGTTTGATATATGTGATCTATTATGTATTTATTTACATATTGTTCTTTTAGTATGAGGAAAATGAAGAAATTAATGGCACAATGTCGACCCCAGAGGTGGCACTAGGCATAGGCCGCATAGGCAGCCGCCTAGGGCTCCGCGGCTCAAGGAGCCCCGAAGACAAGAGCCCCTGAACACAAACGGCTGTGACCGCTATATATATTCCTCATAATAAAGCTTTTTTTCTCCTTAATTAAGCTCAAATTATCCCCCATACTAGGACTCCATTAGATATACATGTTAATTAATAAATAATAGTGGAGCAGACTACTGATTGTCACATGAAAATAATGGAGACAGGGGTGGGTGCTTGCTTGATGGGCCCTCTTATAATATATTGCCTAGGTCCCCTCAAAAGCTACGGCCACCCCTGGCAGACCCCCAAATATTCTAAGTATGTACATTATATATTGCAGTATCCAATTTGAGGCACTCTGCCTATGTTGGATTCACCATTACTATTTTTATATAGAGGTTATGTTTTAATATTTGGTACTATTTTTTGTTACATAGAATTAACCTAAAATGATGCACATCTCTGTTCTAATGACAAAAGTGGAAGCTACGAAACATCTTAAAGAATAACAAATTGTAAAGAATGTGCTATCTTCTTGTACCCCATATCAGGGCCGCCACCAGGAGTTTTGGAGCCCAAGACACAGGCCGCAGCACACCGCCCCCTAGGTGATGGCACATGTGACATCACGTAGGGGGCAGGGTGCAGCAGCTCTTATTCACAGCTGTCCGAGGCGCATATCATATCCTGCTCATCGGCCTGCTGTTATGCAGCCTGCTACACCTCTCCTGCATTGGATAACACCAATACCTGCTGCCGGAGAGATAAGATGAGTATCGGCGGGCCCCCTCTCTGCCAGCTGTCCCCAGCTGATGGAGATGGAGTAGGAAAGGTAAAGTCAAGGTCATGCGTCTGCAATTCTCCCGAGCGAGGGGCGTGGCTTCCCTTCCCTGTATGGATTTCGGGATGCAGAGGGGATATGGTATCGGACCTCCAATGCTGCAGGCAGCCAAAGCCTAGACCACAGTGGCAGCAGTCCTTCAATACTGATATTTAGGGGTAATTTAGAATAGTACAAAAGATGCCAGTATTTACATTGTCCATAGCTGCAGGGTGAATAACATACATCGTAAGAAATATGCAATGTTTAACTGAGCATATGGATATGTCTGGAGGAGATATGTGCTATTCAGCACCACATTATCCACATCATTTCACAATACTTTCTTGTGTGGTTGGGATGGTATTTTAAAGAGAAGTAGACATTGTCTGTCCAAACCTTAGTTTAGTTTAGTTCAGAAGTTCCTTCATTTTGTCTGTATATTTCCAATTTGTAGGGTTGGGCATATGCAATAATGAGTATTTACAATTAGATGTGAGGGTTCTATACAGACCAGCTGGAGTTTGTCACTGAGCGTCACATTTTGCAGATTGACCAGGGTACATCAGGGGATGTTGTAGCAGTCCAACTGAGGGCCTGGTATTCATTGGAGCCTCAGATGATGGGGGTGGATTTAGCTGCAGACACACAGCAGGTCACAGTGCCTGGTGGCAGCCCCTGACAAAGAGTGGCTGGTGTGGATCAGGGAAAAAGAGAGAACTGTACCAGAATGATAGAAGCACCAGGTGCTGTGGAAACTGCATCAGAATGTTGGGACCTCGTGACTGAGGAATCCACAGGAAAACACTGGGGGCACAAGGAGTACTGGAAAATCCACAGAAGAAAAATAGGAGCCAAATTCAGGTCCAGAAGTGAACCTATACTCTGGCAGTAAAGGGCTGCCAGAATCAGGTTTAAAAACCACCTTGGTTTAAAACAAATGTTGAGCTGAACCAATGCACTAAATATACACACACACACACACACCACAGGGAAATAAGGAAGTTGAACCAGATCAAAGAGATACTAAATCTGCCTAGCATTAGCTAGACTCCCCTAACAATTTATTCATTATAAGTAATAAGTGATACTAATGCTTAACATTCACTTCTTTTTATTTTCAGTTTTTCTGTCTCTGAATGTATGTGTTAATATGTTTATCTACATAAATTCAGATGTAATAGGAATAATAAGCAGTAAAAACTTGGTTTTATTGAAAGATGTAAAATAAATCATATGAAAGCCGAATAACTTTAGATTGTTAATGTTAGAAAACATTAAAACCTGCTTGATCAAGGTTTCTAACACATTGCAATGATTCACATTATGGGCTGGATCCAGATTTAAGAAGGAGCTTGAAATTAAGGGCTCTATTTACAAACATCGTTTTCATATGATACAGCCCGTTTTCGTGTGAAAACGGGCTTTATTATAAAAAAACGAAGAGTTCCTTGATTTCAGGGGAGTCATATTTCATCTGTTGGAAACAGTATTAGAGTTGAGAGGTGATATTTCCCAGCCAGTATTAGAGAGGTGATATTTCCCAGCCCAAGTCTAAATAACAGTGTGATAGTAAAGCTGGTCAGTATCTGTGTGCAGTAAGCAATTCAAAGATATATCCCTGCATGCAAAGAATACAATTACCTTGACTGCCTCTGAAATCAACATGGTTTTGCCCAGGAGTAACTTTCCTCTCTTAGGCCCGGATTCACAACACTGTACGTGTCCCACATACGGTCTTAATTTCCCGATAGTAGCTACCACACATGCTTAGTAACTATTTTACGTAATCTACGTATCGTTTTGTTATGTAGATTGCCTATATGCAGTCTTTAGAGACCGCATATACGCAATCTACGTAAGGAAACAATACGTAGATTACGTAAAATAGTTACAAGGCATGTGTAGTAGCTACTATCGGGAAATTAAGACCGTATGTGGAACATGTACAGTGTTGTGAATCTGGGCCTTATTTTCAAGCTCCTTCTTAAGACTGGATCCAGCCCTATTAATATAATACGCAGGATTCTAATTTTTTTTTTCATTTAAACTTTAAGGTAAAAAAAACAAATCCTTATTTTTTTTTTTTTTTTTTTTTTTTTTACCGGGACTATGCTTTTTACTTTTCTCCCTGAAATGACTTTTCAAAAGTAGGCAACCATGATATAACCTGACAAATCATCCTTTTCCATCTTTGTTGTGAAAGACTGTGGGATAAATACAGTATACAGTTAATCTAATCCGTCTGCATCTGTAGCAGTGTATAAAAAAATCATTATCATGCCATTAATGTGAAAGTCACTAAGTGACTGCATTAGGAGAACGTTGGGCTATGAAAGTATAGTGATTTAATGAAATATTTCCATGTTGCACATAAAATGAAATGACACCGGGCAGTGTATGAGGTCAAACATCAGACGTGGTGCATTTACTCTGCTTATACATAACCAAATATTCTGTGCTTAACAGCCTAGATACCGCATACAGAGAATCGTTCCTGAAACTCATCACATCCCAGCATGCCCCTGCAGACTTTGCAGCATTGCCTTAACATAAACGTCATGTGCTTTATCTGTTCCCATAGTAACAAACCCTGCTTACTGAGTATCCTTAAGTAAAATCCTGTATAAGATGCTTGTCTGTTGATCATTACTATATCACACAAGCCGAATTCCCCAGACATGTTCAAATAGTCCAATGTAGAAACTATAAAATCACAGCAATAGAATAGAGGTCCTGTATATATTGCCATTGCAGGAGATTCATTTTATTATTTTATTTTATTAGCAGCTTTTTATATAGCGTCATCAGATTACATAGCACTTTACATTTATAACCATCATTATAACAAGACTGGGTGGTAACAGACAGATTGGGTGAGTAAGAGGGCCTCTGACCGCAAGCTTACACTTTATAGGACATTGGGGATTGATACATAAAGGCAAGTGCTCTATATCACACAATGGAGCAGCCATATTGTATGATAACAGTGCTCAGTGCTCTGTATGATCAGTCACACAGCAGTGTTACTACCAGGACTGAGGGGATATTACTATGGAGAGAGACAGGGTGTATGGTAACAGTGCTCGGTGCTTTGTATAATCAGACACACAGCAGTGTTACTACCAGGACTGAGGGGATATTACTATGGAGAGAGACAGGGTGTATGGTAACAGTGCTCAGTGCTCTGTATAATCAATCACACAGCAGTGTTACTACCAGGACTGAGGGGATATTACTATGGAGAGAGACAAGGGGTATGGTAACAGTGCTCAGTGCTCTGTATAATCAGTCACACAGCAGTGTTACTACCAGGACTGAGGGGATATTACTATGGAGAGAGACAGGGTGTATGGTATCAGTGCTCTGTATAATCAGTCACACAGCAGTGTTAGTAGCAAAACTGAGGGGAATTTTAGTATGGAGAGAAAAATTTGTCTAAATCACGAAAGGAAATCCGGAAAGTGGTGGTAAATAGGGTAGACAAATGTTAAGCAGTAGGATGATAAATTTGCTGAGCTTGTGAGGAAGGTTATTCCAGAAAGTGGGTGCAAGTGGTGGAAGTCCTGTAACCAGGTAATAGATATACTATTTGTTATAATAATATTCATTACTATATGTTTTGTATTTGTGCTGCCTCATTGAAACTAAAAAAGTTGAAGAAGGTTTTTACCAGCAATTTTGTGGTTTCTGTTATTTAAGAATTCCTAGTTCTTAATTTCTTACATTTGTTTTCAATATAACCTTCAGTAAAAATATCTTAACAGCCATTGTAGTTTTATAAGCGTGTTCAAACCCAGATAAAGAAAAAGACAAAAAAGTATACAGTACTCTGACTGAAACCAAATTCAGGCAATGAAAAATATGCACGCGCAGCCTGGGCCAGATTTACTAAGCTGTGAAAAGTGGAGATGTTGCCCAAAACAACCAATCAGATTTTAGCTGACATTCTCTAGTATGTAATAGGAAAGTGAGAGCTAGAACCTGATTGGTTGCTATTGGCACCATCTCCACTTTCCAAATCTGCAGCTTAGTCAATCTGGCCACTTGTGTGTGGAAAACAATCATTTGACCTAAATCTAAATAAGCAGCTCTGTTATGAAGCGATAATTCTATTAGACAAGAACGAGCTGACCTATTGTGTAAGGCAAGGATTCCATTGCTCAGAGCCTACCATAAAGCCGAGTGTGGGTCCCCATAGCGAACTGCCCTATTTCAAAAGGGCCGTTCGCTCCCAGCCAGTTGCAAACTGGCTGGGATATCGATTGCTTATGCCTCGATGATGCATAGCAATCGATCCCCGGAGCACCGAACACGGTGCCCCAAAATGTGAGCTTCCCCCAACCTGCTCCCTAACCCAAACCTTAAGTCACCCCTCCCCCCGCAACCTAACCCTAAATCCCTCCCACAGCCTAAACCAAAATATCCCCTCATGCTGCCTAACCCTAATTCCCTGGCCGCACTTCCGAAAGTGAATTAGCGAGTATGTGAATCGCATACTCACCCATTCATAAAAAAAAATTCTCAGAGGGCTCGCATTCGATATAGGGACAGCCAAAAAAATCTTTTGGCTGTCCGTAATTCGCAATGCGATACAAGATTTTCCCTCATTCTCACACATAACTACTTTATATTCAGCCTGCTACCTACAAACATAAGGAACTGCTATGGGGGCTAAATTGGCTCCTATGTATGCTATCAACAATGATATCCTTACAAGCTGCCAGAAAACCACGTATTTAGACAACAGGGGAAGTACCATTCAATATATACAGTATGTGCTGTCCTGATTTAGGCAATGCAGTCTCAGGGTGAACATTTTGAAAGCTTGTACTCGTGCCCGAAGACTTTTGAAGCCTAAGCTCCACCTCTGGTTGTGTTTTTTAAATGACATAGCCATCCCCAAAATTCAATGATACAGATATAAATCTAAGAGGGCGATTTCTAAAAAAATTATAAAATAAAATAAACTAAGACTACGTTCCATATCTGTCAGTATGGGTGACCGGAGATCATAAAGTTGACAGTTACAATGTCGTCACTAAACGGCTGACATGCTTCATCTATCAAATTTACTTTACTTTAGGGTCTTTAACGCAACACCTTCAAATAGAATATTGTAATACCAACATTTACTCGGTATTACAATAACCCCGGCCTTGATTCAGAGTTTAAAAATAAGAAAGGAAAGTTACTCCTGGGCTAAACCATGTCGATTGCAGGGGAGTCATATTTCATCTGTTGCAAACAGTATTAGAGTTGAGAGGTGATGTTTCCTATCCCAAGTCTAAATAACAGTGTGATAGTGAAGCTGGTCAGTATCTGTGTGCAGTAAGAAATTCAAAGATATATCCCTGCATGTGTAGAATAAACTTACGTTGACTCCAACTGAAATCAACATAGATTTGCCCAGGTGTAACTGTCTTCTCTTATTTTCAAACTCTGAATCAGGGCCTCCAAGTGTAAACTTAAACCTAATCTTAATCTTAGCCCTAAACTTTAACACTAATTATTTGCCACCTAATGATGCAGCTCCAGACAGAGACAGCTCCAGTGGTGGTCAGTGTTGTCTCAGTACTCCTGCCGACATAATACTTGTTTTATTTTAGTAACTATCGACCAAGGATACACCTGATTTTATAGTGTTGGCTGCATTATTATTGATGTGACCTTCGCTGTGGCAAACATAACCAGTCGGGATCATCACTCACTTACTTCATGATAGACTTAATTCAGCGATCTTGCGTTATGAGGAATCCACATATGAAAAGGAGAAATTAGATTTTAAAAATAGCATTTAATACACACATAAGTTAAAAGACACTAATCTTAAGAATGACAAATAAAGATGCAATCCACTATAGACAAAACAGTAATAAAAGTAATAAAAACGGCCAAGAGACCCCAATGGAAAAGGTCATTCAGCAGAGACAGAGCTCAGAGGCAATGATGAAAAGTCCCAGGAAATGTGCCAAGTCTCTGTTTCTGTCGTGCCTTGGAGAACCTTGGGTATCTGAGAAGCTGCCACTGGGTGCTGCTCCCTGACACGTTTCAGGTGTGCGCACCCTTTCTCAAAGACATATGCAGCTGTAATGATGGTCCACTTCTTTATAGTAGAGGAGTTCCAGTTATTCAGTGTGATGGGGGAAAGGATGAAGCTGGGCTGTCAATCAAATTACCAACACCTGGATCGCAACTCAGTAGAGGGGCAGGCTTAAGTAGATACTCAAAACAAACATTTAAAACGGTCCAAGGCATAGTATATAGCTACAAGACAAACATCTCCCAATCATAAAACACAATATATTAAAACATAAAAATCTATGTATATAAAACAGGGAAAACAATTGACACTTTGTGATAAATCTTCTGAAAGGAAATATTTGCACATAGTGAATATACAATGTATGTTTATCAATGAGCTTTGTCCCAATGGTAACTATTGTTCTTAATATTTTCCATCATTAATAGATACGAATAATTAAATATTGTTCTCTGGCAACTGATGTTATAATCCACAGTGTGTGTGGCAACTTCCCATACAAAGTTCATAACCGAAGGGTGCCATATAAATGTCCCCCAGGTGGGTGTAATGACGACACAGGTCAAAAACCACTCCCAAATTTAATGTGTACAGATACAGGGGCCCACAGCCATCATCACTGCACCACCAAATCTCTCCACTAGGTCACCTGGGATATCATCAGAACCAAAGCATATTTTTTGCACCTGGGCCCACAACTTGCTAGTTCCGCCCCTGTACAGATAAAAAAGTGTTGAAACTGCACTGAAGCATTGACAATCATCCCCATTTTACATTGAAAGGTACAATTATTTCCATTAAAATGTGGGGGGTTCCACTGATAAGCAATGGTATGCAATCCCAACGTATTAAGGCAAATGAAACCTTGAAAATAGAGAGCAAGTGAACCAGTGCACTGTCTCTTCAAGTATCCTTTATTAAGTATTCAATACAAAATTAGTTAGAGTCAGCAAAATATAAAAAATATAGTATATAGATTATCATTGCGTCTGAGCTGCCCCCTGCTGGATGACCCGTTGCATTGGAGTATCTACTGCTGTTTCTATTACTTATGTTTTGTCTTGTGGTTTGCGGAGATCCGATTTTTAAAAGAACGCAATTATACGCACGTAGCAAGGCCACACCCACCAACACCCATGACACTACCCTCACACTGACAGGCTGTCTTTAACTTATGAGTGCCATAGGGCACACTTATGTCTACGTGTAGTTATGGGCATACGCCAAGGTACAAAACATGCGTATCTATCTAACCGCGCCCTGAAATGTGCGTATATTCTACGTAACTTACGTAAATAAAGTCACTAAGCATGCACAGTTCATCCGATCCTAAAAATACACACGCAAATCCTTACCTGTCATACTAGAAGTCATTGAGCAATTTGGACATTATTCCGGTTTGAAAATCAATAGGGACAAATCCAATGTATTCACCCTTCAACCTGTGCCTCCTGAGGCCATCCCAACCTCCTGCCCCTTAAGACTGGTTGATAGATTTAAGTACCTAGGTGTTTGGATCACCTCCTGTCCATCGGACTATATCGAGAAAAATCTACATCCCATCACCCAATGGTTCAAAACAAAAGCTAACGGCTGGAGAATTGCCTTTAAGTCCCTCAGGAAGAGTCAACCTTATCAAGATGGCGGTACGGCCTAAATATCTCTACATTTTGCAACACTCTCCGGTGCTGCTGCCCCGCTCCTACTTCAGGCTTGTGAATACGTCTTTGTTATCCTTTATATAGGCGTTTAAAAGACATAAAATTTCCCTTTCTGTTTTATGTAAAAGTAAACAAATGTGTGGCCTCGCACTACCTAACCTCTGGGCAAATTATTTGGCCTCACAGCTCTCCCAGCTAATCCTCTGGCTAACGGACTCCGGACAAGGTCTACTGGAAGATCTGGTGCATAACTCGGGAGGCGGAATACTCTCCCTCCCCTTCAACTCCTTCTATGTAAAAACAAAGCTTCTAGAATGTCCCCGCTAGTTAAGTAGGCTGTAATGGTTTGGGGAGCTATGTCCAAACTTCTTGATGTTCAGTCCTTAGACCCTAACACTCCTCTATGGCACAATAATTGTTTGGACGAGCTATACAGATTGTTGGGTCGCTTGCTGTGGTTTCAGGCAGGGCTTCTTTCATTGGGACAATTGTATCATGATGGAATGCTTAAAACATTTGCACAATTAAGAGAGGAATTCCCCCTGCAAGGTATTCACTTTTTCAGATACTTGCAGCTTAGACATGCCTTGCATAAGCAATTTGCTGGCTCTCCGCCAACACTCCAGGCTTCTCCTGTGGTCCGACTGCTCACGGAGGCGGCCAGCAGGAGACCAATATCATATCTTTACACCTCTGTTGGGGATTGTGTGAACCGGGACAATCTTGCAACCCTGAGGGAGAGTTGGGAGACTGATGTTGACACTTTTTGGAATGGTTGGAAGCCATAGCCAGTGGTAGGGCGGCTACGTCCTCTCCCAAATTTCAGCAGATCCAATTGTTCATCTTACATAGGTCCTACTTATCTCCGCAACAATTATTAAGTATGGGTCTGAGGGTCAATACATCCTGCCCAAAATGTGGAGCCCAGGGTGCAGATTTCTGGCACCTCCTTTGGAGATGCCCAGTGCTTCAAAGATTTTATGCTGAGGTTTGGAGCGCAGTGTGCCCTACATACCCCACCCTGCCCTCCCTAACCCCTAAAACATTTTTATTCAGGGTTAATTTAACAGAGGATTACTCCTTAGCTGTATTCCGTTAACATCCTAACTTCCCTTGCCCTGTCCCTGGTGGCCCTAGCATGGATGGCACCTGACTCTCCCTCTTTTCGTAAATGGGTGGGCTTGGTTAATTCAATAATGAACCATGTCTATTCTAAATGTAATACCCTGTGTTCCTTTGCTAAAATCTGGGTCCCTTGGATAGATTCGCCCTTCGGACTTCTCCCCTCTGAGGACCAGGTCTAAACTCTTTAATCCGCACGTGTTAGGCAACGTACTAGCTATATTTTGTCTGAATATACACAACTGGCAAGAGCAATTGTCTACATGACATGGGTGTTGTTTACTTGATACTATATGCACTTTTTCCACTGTTCTTTTCAATTATATGTCTGTTCTAGTAAAACGTATGGGGCACTCAGTGTTAAAACCGAGCTTATTCTATGATATGTTATTGTATTTGTATTCAAGTACCATAATTTGTACTGTATTTCTCTGTGTCCTCTTGTTGGGATTATGTGAGCTGTTTGGGAGGGTGGTTGGGAGGCGGGATATGTGGTTAAAATGTTTCTGAACTTTGTATAAGTGAAAAAAAAAAAATATGCAAGCAACTCCACGTGAAAACGGATCTGTGAATACGGTCCAGCATCTTTACATGTCATAGATTGGTGTCTTTTAACTTATGTGTGTATTAAATACTTTTTTTTTATCACATTTCTCTTTTTCATATGTGGATTCCCCATGACGAGGGGAGATCACTGAACCAACCACTTTTACATGAATTTATACCATGGGATTTGCAATTATTTCCGCATAAGGTTAATTGTCCCTTGTGTCAGCCATCCATTACTAACATCACAGCATTTTTCCTGGAGATTGGTAGATCCTCCTGGTGTATAGGATTAGCTGCCTCCCGCTCTTTCCTCTTTTCTAAACATGACCCCTATAAATGCTGCTATTGTGAAGTGGAAATGCCTACATCGGTACAACAGGTTAACCATGAAGTAAACTGCCTGTTAACAGAGTAATAATAATTGCCAATACTTTCCAAAAGGTTTATTCATTATTCATTACCCATAGTGCCTTGCCTGGTGAGCCTGTAATGTGATCTGTCTCCACATCCACATTGTTGCTGGTTGAACAAGATGACGACTATGCTTTTCTCTTCTCAAAATATCTATCTATATGGTGATCGCTCACGTCTTCCAGTCAGAGTACGCGCGTTGCCCTCAGACTGATGTCGCTGTAAGTATAGCAATCAGAGACGAAACTAGAAATTTTAGCGCCAGGGGCAAAAATGACAAATGGCGCCCCCAACCTTGAATTAATAACCAGTTTAACCTTAAAAGAACTTACTGGTGCCCTTCTTTGACTTTGCGCCCTGTTCCTTTTCGGATGTCCCTTTTTTCGATTACTTACCATTTTCTTCTTTTTTTTCTGAATGGGTGAGTATGCCGTTCGGCATACTTCATCCATTCACCTTTGCAATTAACGTTATCCCTCTGCTGCCACTATTGTCGGACCGAGGGACAGGTGAGTAAACTCTCTGTGTGGGGAGGGGAGGGTTAGGGTCAGGCTGCGGGAAATGGAGGGTTAGGATCAGACTGCAGGGGAGGGAGGGTTAGGGTCAGGCTGCCAGGAAAGGAGAGTTAGGGTTAGGATTAGGGAAAGGCATGGAGGGACTATTTTTTCTTACCATTTCGGAGCACGGAGCTTTCGGTGCTCTGTGGATCAATTCTATGCCTCATCGAGACATATGCAATCGAAAACCCAGCAAGTTCTCAACTGGCTGTGAGGAAACGGACGTTTCGAAATTGGGCCGTTCTGACAGGAGCCCCACATTGCTGTGCGACCACCCCTATCGCACACCCGTAGTTAAGGCCTTGATAGCGATGCAAGGAACTGAAGGTCTTTGCCTCTGTCCCTGCAGCTTTGGTCAGATGATCATATCAGAAGGGGAGTGAGACGGACTATGAACTCCCTGCATCACCTGCTGCTCATACTTAGGGGGCCATAGATTACTGTGGTCCTGCTGGGGTACATGCACCCAGCCTCAGCGGCACCCCACCCCATTCCCAAGGCGCAATGCAAT
>WWET01005699.1:25342-37632 GCA_011038615.1 Limnodynastes dumerilii
ATATATATTAATATTTATATATTTTTATATAATTTTGGGTAGAATTGGGAGATTGACAATTTAAAACAGCGCTCATCTCTCCATATATAAGTGTATATATGTTTTGTACTGTAGCGCTCAGTACTTATTCATAGAGGCAGTTTTAAGCTGTTAGCCTCTGACAGCTTCTATCATTCAGCCAGAGGTGGAACTAGCGAGATGTGGGCCCAGATGCAAAATATATGCTCTGGCCCTGATGATATGCCAGGTAACCCCGTGGGGAGCTTCAACGGTGCGGTGATGACGGCTGTGGGCCCTTGTATTAGCATGGACCTCAGTGCCGTTGCACCAATGGTAGTAGCGCCTCTGCAGGCAGCGTCCTGCCTGGCTCCGCTGAGTCCTGCCCATCCAGACTCAGGCGCTGTCTTTCTCCCCCGTCTTATGCATTCTCTAGCTGAGGGAGGACTCTTCCATTAGGGAATACTGTTACCATGAAGAGGTGCACTTGTCTAAAACAATATTTAGGTAGGTGGCACGTGTCAAAGAAACATCACATGGATGCCAGGATAGCTCCCAGCATCACGCTGCCTCCACTGGCTTCACTTCTAACCATAGTGCATCTATGCCATCTCCCCCAAGTAAAGGACCTGATTCAGACCTCTGTGCGTCCACATGTAAGAGGTGAAAGGACTCCCCTGTCACTCTCCACTCAAGTGCAGAGTTATGGACAATTATGTGTCGAAAACCCCACCTTAAAATCTCTGTGCGGTGCTCATCCGTCCAAATCTGCCTGCCGCCAGCCACTTACCTTCATCTGAATGTCTATTCCTGCCCTCCGTGCAGGGCTTAGGCCCCCATGGAGCTCCTATCATATAGAACTGTGCTCCATACCATAGCAGTTCCATTGCGAAACATCTGTCGTGCACATGCGGAAGCCAGGTAATGGTATTACGTAAGGATCAGGCCTAAAGTCTCAACACACCTGGCCAGGAGAATATGTGACTCATCCCACCAACTTCTTCCATTGTTCCATGGTCATGTTCCGAACCTCACATAACAGAAAAGAGGTCCGGCGCTTCATACAAACATTATATAACGCTATGGCCTGGATTCAGAGTTGCGTGTGGGCGCAATGTGGATGTGCAATAAAAATTTGAATACGGGCGATTCAAGGCTGCGCATTTCCGCATAAAAATACGACCTTGAATCGTATGTATCTTCCATTGATGAATACACAGACAGAAGCGCATGATTATATACGTGCAATCTGTCAATTAGCTGAAAAGCGCAAGTTGCCAGGACAACACATTCTTGCGCTTACATTCTATTCCAAGTTTTGATGCTTGAAGATGTGCAATATTTGTATGGTTCTATTTTGATTATTTTGTAATGTTAACTTTAATGTTAAGTCTGTGTAAAACATGTTGTATTTTAATTTTTGTGTGAGATATGTGTAAATTTTAATTTAGTGTCAACATTAAAGGAAACATATTTCTACATTAACATAACACAAAAAATGACACAATATAGAATAACAAAAAAAAATTATTTAGCAACAAAAAACTTATATAATTTAAAACATAATCATTATCAACATATAAAAAAAACCCAAAAGATGTAAAAACAACAACTAACAAAAACTTATCACCATATCAATGGTTGGTGTAACCAAAAAGTCGTATGCACTTGCAAAATCAGATGCGGATACGCGTATAACTGCAAGTAGATGCCACAAATTCTCATTAACATATCTAAACACGCCCCCTTTGGCATAGCTTAAAGCAGTCACAAGTCTTGAATTAGCGAGTGCATTACGGACGACTCTTTCAACTCGTGTATGCGCATTAGCGGAATTCCGCATCACATCCGTGCACCACGCAACTTTGTATCCGGGCCTATATATATATAAAAAGGAGGTTTAGGTCACAATATAGCTATATTGGGTTAAGCTCATCTGCCAAGCGTCAAGGCACCTCCTGTAGGTGAGTCCTTATCCATCTGCTATATGTGTACTCAGGAGGTCTGTATTCAGAGATCCGTCAGTGAAAGGTTCGCAATTATACGCACTAACGTTGCGAGGCCACACCCTTAACACTCCTCACACAGGCCGGTTGCTGGAGCCTTACGAGTCCCTCGAGCACTTTGATCTTTTAATTGGATTTTACGTGCTTGTAATACTCACATACGTGCGTGTCTCACTAAACGCGCCCTCAAATGCTCTTAGAAATGCCTCCTCCACCCACTTTTACGCATCTTTGTCCAGACGGATTACAAACACGCCCCTCCGTACGTATGTTTCCAAGTGCGATTCACAAGTCAGTGCCTAATGGACATCCGTGCGTAAAATCAACATAGATAGCGTAAATTGAGTTACTACGCATATGCAGTTCATCCGTTCCTAAAAATACGCACGGAACTCCTTGCAAAAACGTCCCGAGAGGTCTGTATAATACACTCCTGCCATTTGAAAAGTGTGCATCGGCCACTGACGTGCTTATTGTAGGTGCTTTTGGCAGTGGACAGGGTATTATCCAGCCACACATGACTGCAGTCAATAATAGACAAGTCTAGAACGTATTAACATTATAGAAGATATTTGCATTTCATTATAGTTTTCTTTCTAAGCACAAAAAAGGGACAATGACTGCAGGGAAATTCTGATGTTTTATTAAAAAACAAAAACAAATACAAGACCTCAGCAGAGGTGCAGCTTCCATCCCAAGTGTAAGAATCTTGTTCAGTTCACAAGATTGTACCGTAAGGTTGAGCAGAACACCATCTGTTGCCTTGTGTCACATAATTACATACTTATTAATTACTCAAAGAAGCCAGCTGTAAATTGTACAAAGGATTACACTTCTCCAATGTGACCTCCTTTTCCTTTTTACACTGTGTTCTGGTCAACTGCCAGACAAGTTCTCTTAATGTGTCACCAAAATGTCATCTTGTAACATATCTAAATATTAAAAAGAAAAAAAGATATATAAACACCAAGTCAATGATCATCAGATTTTAGCATTTTAAGTCTTATTTTGTCTACAAAAATCAGTCCGTGTTTGGTGAAAGTAGTCCATCGCCAGAAGGTTCGAGTCTAGAACAGGCCTGGCCAACCTGTGTCTCTCCAGGTGTTGTGAAACTACGAGTCCCAGCATTATTAGTTAATTTTTAAGATGTATATGGCTTTTTTCATGTTAGGATTGTTTTTTTGGGCTGGCTCATGTTGAAGCTTTTATATTGTTTTGTATTTTACATTTGTGATTAGTAAAATAGTTTTGCCTTAAAAACTGATTGATATTGTTATTTTCCTTTTTTTTTATGATTTATGATTTGGGGAAAATTTCACTAACTGGAGGAAATATCTGGAGAAAAGCTCTTTTCAGATCAGAATTCTCAAGGCACCACAAGAACTTTTGAAGTGACTTTTAAAGGTGTATACCTGTATGCCGCTTAATTAGGTTTTATTTATTTATTCGTTCTATTTGCATATGTGTGTTGTATACTATTAATCTGTATACTCTCTGCGCTGCCCTTTACACCCATATTCTTTCTTTTATAATCAATTTCATGTTTTAGAGTTGGTTGGACCCTCTAGGGTGTTTAGAAGATTGCAGGAGTTGATTTTAGCGATTTTAGAGATCCCGATCAATAATTTTGAGTCTAGAACAGGCCTGGCCAACCTGTGGTACTCCAGGTGTTGTGAAACTACAAGTATCATCATGCTTTGTGAGGAACCAGCTATGCCTACGTAGTTAAAGCATGCTGGGAAACGTAGTTGCACAATACATAGAAAGTCATAAATTAACCAGGCCTGATCTAGAATACTGTTAGGCAGTCCAAAATACTTCGGTGGCGCTATGATCATAACCATCCACAGGAACACACTTCAACTTTACTCTTGAAAATAAGTTCATACACTTAATGAAAGGAAACACAAGTCAGGATTTATTTCACAATGTAAGGATGTGGTTGCCGGTCTGGCCGGCCCTATTTCACTGGCCCTCCCCACCAGCTGTATCATTTGCTGCAGGGAGGGGATAGAGCCTAGAAGGGCAGACTCAGAGTTAGGCTGCGGGGAGGGGATAGAGCCTAGAAGGGGAGACTTAAGGTTAGGCTGTGGGGAGGGGATAGATCAGAGAAGGGGAAGGTTACATACAGGCTAGGGTTAATTTAACCTACCAGCATGGCTGTTAGAGTGTGGGAGAAAACCCACAAAGACATGGGGAGAACATACAAACTCCACATAGATAAGGCCAGGAATTGAACTCATGACCTCAGTGTTGTGAGACACAAGTGCTAATCACTGTCCCAACATGCTGTCTTAATACAGCCTATAGAAGTACACCTGCACTGTTCTAAGCAACAACTTTTACCCTTCAAATAATAACAAACAGTCAAACACAGGATCAGTAGCATACTACTGTATGCTTGTTGGTAGTGTAGCCAACTGGTTTGCAGTCATCTTGCAGGGTTACTCCCAATTATGGTTGACTGTCCCTAACAGTTAGGACTGAGTTCTGAATTCAGCCACAACCTTGCTTGATGCTGCTATACACATGAAGGTGGTGCATGCACCTAAAAGTAATGCACTCATCATTAACCATCTATAGGAATGGACTGGGATTAGGGTGGAAGATGCACCTTGGCTATGATAGCAAATGGGTGGGTGTCAGGGGCTCCATCTGTTTGATGCATGCAAAGGCCTTTTACTTTACAGAGGTAACTGGATCACTACATATTGTACTGAATGGTGAGGGTCTTAGCAATGTGTTTTTCATGCACACATCAGTTGCTTTTTCATTCTCACTGATTTTATGGTTTCTTTATATTATCTTTTTACTTTTTAAATTGATAAAAAAAATAATAAACTGAGACAGTAAAAATGACACAAGCTATAAGAACAAAGGAAAGGAATGACTTGTCTGCTCATATCAGTCATTAGCCATTGTATTCTAAGACTATTCATGAAACGCTGAGGAATGGGAAAAGGCTGTAATTTTGTCATTTTCAAAAACTGACTGGCCCCATAGGCAATTAAAGTACCTACCAAAAGTGTTGTTCATGATGATAGACTACAAGATAAGGTATTTCATAATTTATGCAACAGCAAAAGTGGTAAGTGGGGTAATCCCTGCAGGAAGGGGGGGCACGACACCCCTCCTCGCTCTGCTACATCAGTTCTAGTTATCTCATTATGCAGTGGGCAGTACAGGTGTTGCAGACTGTTTGAAAAAGCCTGTGTTGATCTGCAAATTGTGTCATCAAGCCCTCTCCTGCCCCTAGTAACACTAAGAATAGTAGTGTTGCTAGGCAGAGGGGCAGGACTTGAGGCTGTGATTTGAATGAAACCATAACCTCAAGTCCCCCGCAGGAGATTTGCCGGCTCTCCCGAGATTTTGTGAGTCTCCCAGATATGCCAGGAGAATCGGCAACCCTGAATTACACTAATAATAAAGGCTTATATTCTAATAAAAATGTTGAGAGTATTTTAATGTATTCCTTGCACTGATAAGAGGGAAGGGGGATTTGATTGCCATGCAATGAAATAAGTCACAGAGTAAGATGTAAGTATAAGTGAGTGTGTGTGTATACAAGAGAAAATTCCCCAGATATATGACCCATATAGGGTTTTAGAGTTAGGACCACCATTACAGAGAAGCCTTGTAAGTGGCTGGTGACTGTATATTCACGTCCATTAAGGCTTTAGCCTCAATGTCATCATTTCATTGTTTTTTGGAGTTTGAGTGGTCAAGTTTCAAAGGTCTCTGATCTTATGTCATTGTAGGAAACCTTAATTAGACATGTTCAACCACAAGATTTTTTTTTTGTCTTGCGTGCAAACACGTTTACAGTTTGCAGGTGGTTGCCAAACACTTTAGCACCATCCCTGCTCATAAGAACTGTTTACTTGTTATATATCTTTGCAACAGACATATTTTGCATGTGTCAAGGGAAAGAAAAACAACAATATAAACCTGCAACATATTGCATGACAGTATGTAAAGCAATTTAAGGGCTTAACCTTCAATTCACATTTTATTAATTAAAGATATTGGGCTGGAACCAGATCTAATAATGAAAGGAGACTTACTTACGCTGCTGCGTTCCAAGCAGAATTCACTATCTGCATTCTGTGCAGTTACACTCACTGATTGGTGGGGAGGTATAGACATGTAAATTGTACAGTGCGAAATATTCATGGTAGGGTCCATAGAAACATAGAAACATAGATAGTGATGGCAGATAAGAGCCACATGGCCCATCCAGTCTTATAGTGTAAGCACTAGGGTCTTATTCTTCACTCACAGTTCTGAATATCTGAAATAAATTTGTCTCTTGTAATGTTCACACTGTTTTCCTCTATGGAGGGACAGAAGTATCTTCAATTTCTTATTTCTTCTTTTTCTCGGATCCACTTCTTTACTCAAATGTTCTTCCTTTTCTTTCTTTTATTTTCCAGGATTTATGTATCGCTCCTCCAATGTGACCATAGGGGGAAGGAAAGCAGAAGACCTTACGTCTTATCACAGGTAAGTTATGATGACACACCACAAAGAGCCTACTTACAATCGCCGTCTCTTGTGGGAAGAACTTATAATGGTTGCCTTTCCCTCAATTGCAGTGCTGTTTTTGTCCTTGGATCTTAAGTCGTCCTTCCTTACTCCACCACAAACACAAAAAACATTGTGCCGTACCACAAATATCCAGTAAATTGTACTTTCTTATTGGGTACTCACATTTAATGTTTCTTGTCAGTCCGTTTTGAATCACTTTCTTTCCTTTTCCTCAGGTCTCGCCCTCAGTACGATGATATTTATTGTCCGGGACCGGAAAAGAAATAAAAGATCTCGTGTACTCCAACAAGTGATGGGAGACCTATCTAGGAGAAACGTTACTCACAATACTCCCGTCTTTCAATCAGCTTATCAGAGTAATCACAGGTGGACGTCTCCTCTCCCTTCTTCCACTGAATCCTTCCTTTGATATTATCCCTTCCTTTTCCAGATATATTGCCACAATTTTCAAACATAGGGAAATGGAACCCCCCTGTTTCTCTTTCCACTATTCTCAATGCCTTTACTGGTAATAATTACCCCCTATTGTGAGGGGTAATTCCAATATCACAATTGTGCCTTTTATATCAATAAATAAATTTTTATGCTTGTTATTAAATGTTCTTATCTATTGAAAAAGATTTCTCCAAAATAGTTCCTTTTTAAAACGTCTTAAAAATATCACTTAAAAAATTCATACAAAGCGTACCTCTAAAATTCCTTAGAAATACATCCCCCTTATTCTAGAAACAAAACCTCCTTCACCTTTCCAACCTACCCTCACCCTTCAGGGTGAGGAAGAGCCAATAGGCTTGAAACGCTTGTCGGACATACCACTGGAACCCTGACTCTACCAGTATCTGACTCCCTCTCTCTCCCTGAGAGCGCCGGCTTGCGGGGCCCCTATAGCAGGACAGCGCTGACAGTTCTGGAGAGTCTCTCGATCTTAGAGGCAGTGGGGAAGAGTAGGTTGGAAAGGTGAAGGAGGTTTTGTTCCTAGAATAAGGGGGATGTATTTCTAAGGAATTTTAGAGGTACGCTTTGTATGAATTTTTTAAGTGATATTTTTAAGACGTTTTAAAAAGGAACTATTTTGGAGAAATCTTTTTCAATAGATAAGAACATTTAATAACAAGCATAAAAATTTATTTATTGATATAAAAGGCACAATTGTGATATTGGAATTACCCCTCACAATAGGGGGTAATTATTACCAGTAAAGGCATTGAGAATAGTGGAAAGAGAAACAGGGGGGTTCCATTTCCCTATGTTTGAAAATTGTGGCAATATATCTGGAAAAGGAAGGGATAATATCAAAGGAAGGATTCAGTGGAAGAAGAGAGAGGAGACGTCCACCTGTGATTACCCTGATAAGCTGATTGAAAGACGGGAGTATTGTGAGTAACGTTTTTCCTAGATAGGTCTCCCATCACTTGTTGGAGTACACGAGATCTTTTTCTTTCTTTTTTTTCCGGTCCTGGACAATAAATAACATCGTTCCGAGGGCAAGACCTGAGGAAAAGGAAAGAAAGTGATTCAAAATGGACTGACAAGAAACATTAAATGTGAGTACCCAATAAAAAAGTACAATTTACTGGATATTTGTGGTACGGCACAAGGTCTCTCCCATTTTTGTGTTTGTGGTGGAGTAAGGAAGGACGACTTAAAATCCAAGGACGAAAACAGCATTGCAATTGAGGAAAAGGCAACCATTATAAGTTCTTCCCACAAGAGACGACGATTGAGCGATATATAAATCCTGGAAAATAAAAGAAAGAAAAGGAAGAATTTTTTGAGTAAAGAAGTGGATCCGAGAAAAAGAAGAAATAAGAAATTGAAGATACTTCTGTTCCTCCATAGAGGAGGAAAACAGTGTGAACATTACAAGAGACGAATTTATTTCAGACATTCAGAACTGTGAGTGAAGAATAAGACCCTAGCGCTTACACTATAACCCCAATTGTTTTTTCTATTGTGTTGAAGTGAATAAGGGGGATATCTTTTTTTCCTACTTATCGATTGGAGAAGGTGTGTAGAGGTATTCACCTAGGGTGTTAAGGTGATTGCTGCTTAGGGAAAAAGCGCGGTTTTAGTCCCCTTAAATATTTCTTTTCTTATACCCCCACGCCCAATATTTGTTCATATGATGGGGGGAAATGGGGGTGGGATAGAGACATGGGGCCGTATTCAGACCTCCGGTCGCATTGCATATGCGGCCGGAGTTTAGTGATATTAACTACTGCGCAAGCACAGTAATTTCGCTACGCTATCTACGTTACTTTTTGCAATGTAGATTGCGTCTACTGTTTTCCATATTTAGTAAAAAGCCTTTTTAACAAAACAGGTTGCTGCTACTGTATATTAGAAGTGTATAATTTATTTGTGTGAATTTCCAAAAACACCTGTATAATCTATCCATTTATATTGTGATTTATTTGGATCACACGCAGCCTGCTCAGGATTTGTGCCCGCGAGAACGACACGCGTGAAATTCCTCGTAGATAAAATATTGTTACAAAAGTGTAGATTGTAGATTAAAAGTACAATTGCTTTCAAATCATAAGAAAAGCGGAGACCTGTGTAAACTTGTCAGCCAGGTGTTTTTCTTGGCTTCGCTGAAGCTGCATCTACAAGCATAGCTGAAAATGTTTGAAGAGAGCTGGGATGGGCCAGTTGTAGGATAAATTGACATTTAATGCTTCAATCGCTCGAGGGTGAAAGTCAGGAGTCGCGTTTAAGTTTGGTTAGAAAGTTTTGTACGTTCTCCTATCCAGTGCTCAGCCAAACGATTTTCTACGCAGATGTGCTCGATATGTTTGAATAATGATTTGCTGCTTTGCAGTCAATGAGAGTGTATTAATGTGCATACATTTGCAATTATTATAGAAGTAAATGGCAAAAGCCTTTGTGTATGCATGATTTACTTGTTAGGAGATATGAGGATAAGACGTTACCACACCCAGCTTCAAGCTCATAAAAATGATCCTGACTTGCCTGTTAAGACATGCGGGACCGACAGATAGAGCAACAGAAGCGTGGACATGATTTTAAGCTAAAGTTTTTATTAAGATACAGAATTCATTTATGTATTGTACGATGAGCAAAAGATAGATAATCAGTTACGACACAAAAAAAGAAATGGCTTTAATTACATAATAGTGCCCCCCATCGCTTGGATTGCCAAATGTGGGTGTTTTCCGCTGTTTGGGGCTGATCCTAACTGAACCACCCGATGGAAGTTGGGTGATTTTCTGGTGCTGCGCACGCACAACGGATCTCCTTACGTACGGAACTTTATTCCATAATATAGGAGTTCCGTGGGTGGGTGGTTGAAGGGGAGGAGTGTTACTAAAAATTCACATTCCTAATATCCGCAAGGGGGGTGGGGATAGGCTCGCATATAAAGGTAATTAAGGGGACGGTGGTTGGCAGATCCATCCTGAGAATTTAAAGTAGGGTTTAAAGTAGGGTTTTGGACATGTATCTTCAATCCCCTCTCACATGCGGACTTACTGATCTACGTGCATACGGAAAGTGCGCGGAGGTCTGGATCAGGCCCTCTGTGTTCTCATGATCGCACATGTTTGCACAACAGATTTCGACCAGACTTCAGGTCAGGAAAAGCAATGCAAGAAAAGAAATCCCAAATCATCGCCAAAAGAAAAAATATCTATGTATATATGTATATATATATATATATCATCAGAAAACTGTATATATATGTATAAAACTAATAGAGAGTGTCTGTCATCAGCTGCTGCACCAAGGGTACCAACCCTAAAGAACATAGGGCCTGATCCAGACCTACGCCCACCGTAGTAACTACGGCAGGCGTAAGCGCAAAAACGGCTGAAAACCCGATCTACGCATGCGCCGGGCAAATGTTGCCCGGCGTAACTACGGAAACGCCCGATCGTGGATCAGGCATCCGTAGTTACAGCGTAGTAACGGTGGAGGGGCTGTCCCTTGCCGTTACTATGCAAAGTTTAGCGTAGGGAGGCGGGGGGTGAGGCAGGCTAACGAGGCTGGGAGGGCGACGTCTGCTTAACTACGCCGCCGTCCCAGTGTAGTTACCCTTGCTTACGCCGGCTGAAGTTAGGGTAGGGGGGAGTGTCAGGGGGAGTCCCACGACACGCTCAGCGCTACATCGTAGGTCTGGATCAGGCCCATAAAGAGTAACAACACAAATGTTGTGCTAAATGAATGATCCACTCTAAAATAATCAACCTAAATATAATTGGTATAAAAAAATACATAATAGAAATTAATACAAATTTATTATTAAAAACAAATCAAGAATAAATATTCTCTGTAAAGTACAAATAGATTGATGAATAGAATCTTATATAAAGGACCAAATGTTCAAAGAATAAAGATAGAGATAAATATAAAAATAATAATAATGATGAGGATCACATTATATCCGAATGTTGTGCACAAGTAGGATCTCACAATAATTCTTTTTCCAAGAGATTTGTAGTTCCAAAAATGTAATGATTGTAGACAAGATATTGGAATTGTATTATCTATTGCTGAACAAGGTCAGGTCCCCAACCTCATACAGGACTGACCTGACTGAGTGCAGAAGTGACCCAGGCTTTGTACGTAACTGACCTGACTGACTGCAGAAGTGACCGCTGACCTTTTCCAGCTTCACAACAATTGAGATAGGGGCCCCTGGAAACCTGTTGATCATTATCAAGCAATAACTACCAGTCATGTACTTTGCTTAATGCTTTATTAAATACTATAGCTGATTAAGAATTGACTTGTGTTGTGTTCTTGTGTTACCGAGCCTTAAGTTCCACCGGGAACAGTAAGGTCTTGCAGTTATACCCCTCTTGTATGCAAAGGGAGTGGCCTCCCCTCACACACACGAGAGTTTGGACACTGCACAGATCCATTGTCGGATCTCCACTACCGCTGTGCTTGGGGATCGGAGTGCAGCAGCAGTAGCGGTAGTCTAATTTTGATTGTATGAATGTATTGTGTGTTGTAGAAAAAGAATAAAAAAATTTGACACTCACCGAGTGGCATCTCTGGTCCTCTCTTCAGCTTCTTGGACTCTTCTGTGCTTGACCCGAAGACAGCCTCCTTCCTCTTCTTCCGCGGCGCTCCTAATGACCATTCAGTCGCTAGAGGGCAGCCTTTTATATTAATGATGAAGTCAGAAACATTAGAGCGCTCACTAGAGCCCCCTAATGTAACTTACATCATCATACACATTTAGTATAGTACATTATTCCTCCTGAAGGAACTACCAGACTGGTAGAGAAACGCGTTGAGGTGTTTTACTGACTAATGACCATCGCTAGAGGGCAGCCTTTTATATTAATGATGACGTCAGTTACATTAGGGGCTCTAGTGTTTCTGACGTCATCATTAATATAATATACTGCCCCCTAGCAACCAAATGGTTAGTAAGAGCGCCACAGAAGTAGAAGCAGGAGCCTGTCTGCGTGTTAAGTACAGAAGAGGCCGAGGAGAAGAACAGAACACCGGGGATGCCACTTCAATCAACCGGAGGACAGTCTCCAAGCAACTGAAGAAGATTCAACTCATCAAGCAACTCTTCCCAAGGATGATGACAGCAAACGGTGAGTGACAAAATTTTTTATTATTTTTCTACACCACACAGTACATTGCGATACAATTAGTATAGGACACTGGAGGTAAGTGCACACATTAGGGGGAATTATTAGTCAGAGAAAATGTTTATTTTACGTACACACGTCTTGTAATGTATAACTTTATGTTTTG
>WWET01005699.1:48443-65632 GCA_011038615.1 Limnodynastes dumerilii
GGGGGGGGGGAAGAGGGGGGGGGGGGGGGCTGGAGGCTCCTAGGGGGGAATACTGGGGGGAGAGGCTGGGGGCTCCTATGGGGGAATACCGAGGGGAGAGGCTGGAGGCACATATGGGGGAATACAGAGGGGAGAGGCTGGAAGGTCCCAATATTCATGATAAGTGATGTCCCAATGGGCCGGATACAGACCTACGTTCCCTTTACGTTTCAATGCGTAGCATATTTACACTAACGTAATCACTAGACCCTCCCCTCGCTCGTATGTACTTTTGCCATTTTACGCCTTCCAAACCCCTACCTTAACTTGTCAAAGCGTAACTCCTGTCGCCCGTAATGGCTGCACGTACTTATGCGTCTAAGCACGCCCATACTGTTCGACATAAATGCCCCGCCCCACCCGCCTCTGAAGCGTAATTAAGGGTGCCGTATGGCTGGCACACCCCTTCGTCCTCACTTACGCTGTTGACACTAGGCTAGTACGTACGTTCAGAGTTACAGGTCGTAACATCTGCAGCGCGCATGCGCAGTGCATACAAAACGTTTTTACGTCTCCAGCTAGTGTAAATTCGCCAGCGGACGTAGCTCTGGCCCAATGTCTTCAAAAATCTTCAGTGCGTTCTGTGTCCCGATCTTCAGAGCAACGATCCCCCTTCCAATGATTGCATAGCTAGGGCCATCTTTGTGGACGTACGTATCGATCCAGCAGAGGGAGCACTTTCAAACAGATCCACCGGTAATCTCTGTAGTGTGTATGGAAGCATCCTGCAGATGATCTGGGTTAAATTAGTAACTTGATTTTATAAAGATATCTGGTTGCGTGAAAAAAGTTCAGTCAGCTTTACTTTCATGGAGAGCGTGTAGCATTGACAACGCCCAATCCTTGGTCAGATTTTCTAACTCCATTGTTTCATCTTTAAAGCATCATCACAGTGCTGGACAGATCAGTTCTGCACCCCATATATTTGCCCAGCATCCAGACTATACAATTATTGGGCCATTCAGCCAATAATAATTGTATAGCGTGTATCCTGTTTTACAAGCATAGAAAATACACATGTAAAGTCTGGTCTGTTTAGGAAATTTCAGACATTTTGCTTTGTGACAACTGCTCTTTGCACATAGGCCCGTATTCAGACCTCCGTTTTCTGTGCCCGTGCGTCCGTGAATAAGCGACTGTAGTTACTGGGCATTTTTGTACGCTATTTACGTTGCGTTTTGCTACGTAGATTGCGTACACGCGGTCGGAATACGGGCCATTATCAGCCTTTTCTGAGGCACGGAGTATATTTCATTATGGATTGTATGTTTGCACAGTTTAGAGATATGATTTGCTTGCTATATAGACAGTGACTGTGGAAAGGGCTTTATCCGCATCATCAAGCTATTTATAAACAGTCTGTAGATGTAATGGAAAATTGTACCACGCAAGTGGATGCTAATACTGGCATTGTTCCGGAATTAATTCAAATGTTTCTAAAATAAGCCACTAATATCACTGATGATCAATGGCACTTGCAGGAGATCTGCACCTAACTCACCCGTCCTGCTGCTATCCGGCCCCCCCTGCCCCCGTTTTTTAGTTACCTTATGGCACTTATGAGTGGTATAGGGCTACCTTATCTCTCCGTGCAATGTCTGCACAAACATTGCCTCTCCCCGTCTTCTACAGCTAATCTAAATCACTCCCGCTTCTACCTAATCACTCCCAGAGGTGGCATTATGCCACCTCTTAATACTTAAAATACTCTGTGCTGTCTTTAAAGACCTAACGGATGCAATCGACGTACCTACCTATGCATGCATTGTAGGTCATTTACTAAATATCCCCACCTAAGTGTCTACTTCTTAGGTGTGAACACGGTCCAATATTATTACACACTATCTAATCCACAGTCTTCTTTTGGACTTCTTTCATGGAAAGAAACATCTACATATCAAAGCATTTGGCCAATTTTCAGGATTTAGAGTTCCCTTTGATAAATCAAGTGCACGGTTCATGAAAAAGAGCTAGAGTAAATGTGAATAGACAGCTGAGATAACGCTATATTGGGCTGCAAGTCAACAAATGTTTCAGCATTCCATTGTTTAAGAAATTGTACCTTTATACATGTGTCTAGACACGTAAAATGCAGAGACATAGGGCTGGATCCAGACCTAGTTAAGTGCTTGAACTTAGTTACTCCTGGGCTAAACCATGTTGATTTCAGGGGGGAGTCAAGTTAATTGTATTCTTTGCATGCAGGGATATATCTTTGAATTGCTTACTGCACACAGATACTGACCAGCGTTACTATCACACTGTTATTTAGAGATCACCTGTCTACTCTATTACTGTTTGCAACAGATGAAATATGACTCCCCTGCAATCAACATGGTTTAGCCCAGGCGTAACTAAATTCAAGCACTAGGTCTGGATCCAGCCCATAATGAGCTTGAAAGAGTGGTCTCTGGTTTTATTAAGCTGGCTACACAGCACACATTAATCTAGCAGACCCGATGACCCTTTGTGTGGGACACAGAGTTCCGATATGGCATGTGTTCTGCCCAGCTGTAATTTGGTAAGCAGAGAGCTGGAGAAGGTGGAACAAATGCTGGACAAAACTATTTGGAAACAGGCCAGAAACGAACTACAATGGCACAGATCCTGGGCTACGGCCGACAGGGGAAATACGTACAGCACATATGTAATTCCTGTAAGTTTTTCGCCGGAGGAATGATAAGTATACAATTTATTGTTGTTTTTGTCAATGTATACGCTATATGCATTTTGTCATTGTTTGTTGGAAATTAAATGAATTTGTATGTCTCATTTAATTCTCTTGCTCTGTTCTAAATTGATAAACTTTGCATTAGAATTTTGCAGTCAGTAAACATAATGGGGCTGATGCTAAGGAACGGCCCACAGGGGAATTACGTACAGCTCGTATGACGGCCGGCGTGCGTAGCGTAAGTTACGTTCGCCGACCCTTACGAAAAAGGGGCTTCCCCCCCTTTACGCATGTCGTATCTCCACCGTGAAGACATGATAATGATGGGACAGGGCGGGGGGAAGCCCCGTTTCGATCAAATATGCAGCCATAAGGCTGCATACGTGATTGTAAAAGTTAGGGTACTGTCCAGATTTTCTACCACCAGTGGGGAACGCAGGGGGCGTGCACTCCCTGCTACAATGCCGACCGTACTGACCTCGGGCGGCTGTAGGGCACCCGTAGGTCAGGATCCAGCCCAATGTTTTTGTGTAGCGGTCTCCAGTCCCAACACTTAAGTCGGTCAAATACTATGCGGTCTCCCCCCTGACTTCACGATTTCCGACCAACACGATTATCGACAGAAGTATTTTTAGGATGTTTAATTGATGTTCTGACCAATCAGTCCATGTCACACAATGTACAACAATAGGCTATTTATCCCAATATTGTGGCCAGCTTAAACTATATACCAACCAGACACCTGTCCTGAACCCCCTCTCCCCAAAAGGTGTTGATCAAGGCTTATACATCTCCTAAAAAAAGAAAAAACATTACTTAACACCCTAAATACCGTTCCTCAAAATCATTCATAGAAAACAGCATAGAAAATTGTCCAAAATATAATAAAAATGGGGCTGAGCAAAAACATTTGCGGGAACTTAGACTGTGAAAACAGAATTAGAGTTCAGAGATGAGGTTACCTAGCTCAACTCTAATTTACAGATTACTCAAAACTTTACATTATGGCCGATTCACACGTTCCTAAATATACGCAGGCCGTGTGCTTCTCTTGGCTTTTTTTGCAATTTGCGCATGCGCAAGCCAGCAGTTCACCTCCATACCTAGTGACATTAGTAAGAAGGGGCATGCCAGTACTCCGTACGAAGGAAGTTAAGAAAAGTGGGTGGGGGGGACATTTAAATAGGGCAGTATGGGCGGGGTTAGGCAACCCAGGGTGCACTTTAGCAAACTCCACACAAAGATACGCACAGAGTTACGGTAGCTGTATGGCGGCGGACGTCTGCAAAGATCAGTATGAACGAGGGGAGTGTCATGGGCCGCACTTGCCATTTAGGTGCGTAGTTTTGCGAATCCGCGCGTACTTGTTTCCTTCTCGATTGTGGGTCCTGTCCAATGAGTTGTATGTGTAAAAACAAAGTAATATCCCTGCATGCAAAAGAATTAAAGATACTTTGCAACCCTCATATTGCAACATGCTTTTTTACACAGTAATTAGAATTTCGTATAAAAAAAATGAAAAAGAAATAACGCCACTACCATGTAACATTTATTATAAACTCTGCTGAAGTCCTGTAGATCAGCGTCCACCTGAGGAATAAAATGTAGCCTCTGACGCTTAGCCCTGAGTGTCTGTGCAGGTGGTCCCGGTATAGCCACATGCTGGTAGGATCCATAGAAAGTACGAAGACTGCCAGTACAAATGTAAATGTCACCAGTTCCTCAGAACACTGAGATAAGGGGCTGTATTCACAGATACGTTTTCATGTGGAGTTGCGTGCGTATTTTTTGGGAACGGTATAACTGCGCATGTGTAGTAACTTTATTTATGTAAGTTACGTAGAACATATGCACATAAGTGCTTTAGGCACAGACATGTGAATCGCACTTGGGGACATACATACAGGGGGGCGGGGTTGAAAAACGTACAGGAAAATTAACGTGATAGAGGGTGGCGGGGGGGCATTTAAATGAGGCTTTGAGGGCGCAGTTGCATAGAATCGCACATACGGCATACATATACGCCTGTATGTACACATGTAAAGTTAGTGGTGCTATATGGAGGTGTAAGTCCACGATTTTACGGCCATGAGAGAGGGGAGTGTCCTGGGTGTTGCTAAGTGCGTGCGTATATTTGCGACCTTTTAAAAAACGGATCTACGAATAGGACCCAGTATCATGAAGTAATTTGAAGCATAGCGATCTATAACTCCAGTGTAATCAACGGAGGCGTTTCACTCACTCCTGAACTTTTTCCAACTCATCCACAATGTGGGATCGAGCAGGTGTTCAGTCTGCCCCAAGGTTTTTGTGGTAGAGCAGATTTCTAGAGCCTGACTCAAGCTTTCATCATGGTTATCCAGGTATGTTCCCCTAATACCTGTATTAACCTATGTACTATTTCAGATCTATTGTACACCTAAACAGAGTTCAGCACCTATGAGTTTATTTCTTCATTTGTTAATTTAGCAGCAGGAGAAAAAAAAATTCTTCAATATGTAGACCCTGCAACAAAATTACTTTTTGGGGAATTAAAATGGATGAAAGTTACTTGAATACACTTTTTATCACTCTAAGGCAGCAAGTGTGCATTATAGCCCCCTGGGGTGCTATAGTCACAGGGACACCATAGATCCAGGACTGGACTGGCTCATTATCCAATAAACCGGTGGGCCACAAGATGCTGGAGGAGCCAAACTGCTTGGGAAGAAAGAGAAAGAAACTGCAAAATGTACATGGATGAAGAGAGGGACTTGGGGGGGCTGGAAGAAGAGTGCATGTATCTCTTATTTGGCAACCTCCAATAAAGCTCATGCTTCAACAGGGGTACAGCAGATACCAAAATGGCAGCTATATTATTGTGGTCAGGATCTAAATTTTGAAGAAAAAGAAAAAAAAAAAAATTATTTCGGTGCGGGTGCACTGATATAGGCTCTAAGTTTGACAACGTGAAATTTACTGTTACCGGTACCTACTGTAGGGGTGTTGGTTGTCGCTGAGAACAGTCCTTTTTCAAAAGGACAAAGCAATGCACCTCTAACAGCCCGAAAACAATGCACCAAAAGGTAACAGTCAATCTATTCCAAACCCATACCCTAATCCTCCCTTCCCTGCAGCCTAACCTTAAGACTTCACTTACTGCAGGCTGACCCTAACACTCCCCCTCCATGTCTCTAACCCAAAATCTCCCTTCCCCAGAACCTAACCCTAAAAGTCCCTGGAGAGCTTACTCAACGCTCTGAAGGAGTGTGCGATGGGGGCTTCTAAAAATGAATGGGTTTGTATGCTGGTCGCCATACTTACCCATTCAAATAATAATAAAAAATTAGCAAAAGGCTGCCTTTCAAAATAGGCACAGTCGAAAATGAGCGTTTGGCCCGTCCACATTACAATATTCGATTAGACAAGTGTCACGGTAAGGACTCTGATGCAAAAACGCCAATCGTTAAAAGTTGCCAGCATTTTAGTGCAAAAAGGTTAAATGTTACTATTCTGATTATCATAACGCTAAACCATGCCCACCCAAAGAGGTAACCTTTAGTAAAAATAGATTAACTAGAAACATTTTATTTTGGCCTGCATCCAGACTTAAGTGCTTGAAATGAGTTACTCCTGGGCTAAACCATGTTGATTGCAGGGGAGTCATATTTCACTTGTTCTAAACAATATTAGAGTTGAGAGGTGATGTTTCCTATCCCAAGTCTAAATAACAGTGTGATAGTAAAGCTGGTCAGTGTCTGTGTGCAGTAAGCAATTCAAAGATATATCCCTGCATGCAAAGAATACAATTACCTTGACTCCCCCTGCAATCAGCATTGTTTAGCCCAGGAGGAACTAAGTTCAAGCACTTCAAGTCTGGATCCAGCCCTTTGTTTGTAGTTTGCCTCCCTTGGTATTCTACTTAGCTTTGGGTCACCTTGAAAAATATAATGGAGAGGTACCTCAAACTGACAGATTTTAGGAATCACTGCTCTAAGGTAACATATATGCGAATACGTCCAATTTTGCATGAAAAACGCGAAAGTTTATAAGACCCTCCAAACTATCGAATGAATCCAGAAGTCCGTATGTCAGGGTACTTGCGCATTCTGAATGCGTAAGTATCCAGAGCAATTGTACGGTACATGGCGTTTCACGAATCAGAATGTACTACAAATAATCCTGAATTACACAAAGCTAAGGTAGGCAGGGGAGGTGTGGTAGCAGTCAGTGCACAGAACTCCATCACACGCACGGATTCCAATGTAAGCAAACCTTACGCTGCAGAGATTCGCCAACCGCGGCGCATAGAGATCTGGACCTGGTCCCATCTCTGTTCTCCACACAGAATAAACGCACACCTAACAGAAACTATTCTTTTGCCATTATCAAGGCAAGAAATATCTCCGACTAAAAGAAATCCTCAGCTATGATGTAGCTTTCATCTAGATGGTCTTTGAAACACACATAATAAAACCATGGAGAAATGGATCTGTACCAGCGATGTATTGTGTCTTAGGAATCTTTCTAATGCATGCGTGCGGCTGAATATACCTTTTCTGCTTCACTGCTGGGCTTTTATTGATCAAGACAAAACACTCATGTAACGGACATCTGACGTTCAAATGAAGTTATGTTTAAAACAGGCCAAGCATAAAGAAAAAAGTTACATCCGAAGAAGTCTCTTGTAACGTGAACAGGCCTTTTTCAATAGGAGTCTCCAATGGCAGGTGATGTGACTCCTGGAGTCGTGAAGAGGCATCCGCCAAAAGGGAAGTCATTTTACCTAACCTTCCCCTTAACCCTTTACTAGCTCTCCGTTTCCCACAGCCTACATTCTGTAGCTATTGGCAACAAGTAAACAGGAACATTTCCAATAGCAAATTTCTATTTTCAGGGCTGTCTGAACAACAATGCCATTCAGCCAGTGGCTGTGTCATGTTGGAGAGGCAGCCGCTCAGACTAGACTCATACTGGCAGAAGAGGTGAGGGATGGTGCCAGCTTGTAATCCTTCTCCCTCAGCCCTCCCGCCATTTACTAAAAAACCAGAGCTGGAGAAATGACTATCAAGCCCTGCTGTGCCCAGTGTTCAGGATTGTGCGAATCAACCATTGGTAAGAGACTAGCTCTTCTCTACTTGTGCACAGACAGGAGTGTCCCTGCTACTTTCAGATGACTTCTGTCCCTCCATCAAGACCTTTAGGGCTCTACTTCTGTGCTGTGAAGATGCAGAAGACTGATACATTTTTTGTTCTTAGTTTTCTGTTTGGGGGCAAGTCTGGGAGCAGTAGCTGAGAGGGGGTGTTGTTCCACAGCAGCTATTTTGGTGGTATAAAGGGGACCTACTGAGATAAGTTAGCTCTCAGCTAAAAAAAAAAAAATTATGAATATTGTAATTACCTTTTATTTATGAGAAGGGGTCAGCAGCACCGTACATAAGGTGAACAGTTAAAAAAAACAAAAAACAATTGTATACAAGACTAAACACATAGTTCAATAAATATACTGTACACTGTACACTGTAGTATACATAGACCTGATAGCTATTATAAAACAGGATGAAATTCAAAAACAATGTACAGTAACACCAGTGATGAAATAAGGAGAGAAGTGACACACGTGAAATAACAAACTAGAAATAAACATATATATATATACAAAAAACAAACATGGCCTGGCACTCTAGCCATTACCCAGTTACTAATCATGTATCTATAAAATAACAGTCAGAGAATTAGTTACAAATATCTGCAGATATGTGATATAAGCCACCCACCACTTACAAGGCTTCTCTGTTAGGTGGTCCTAACTCTAAATTTTAGAGTCCCAATTGTGGGTCACATATCAAATATCTTTCTAAACTAAGAGCTAACCTCTTAGGAGATCCCCAAGTCTCCAAAACATATACATATTCATTGTTTTCTCTGTTGCTAGCTGATTACACCCATCTTCATTAACTTATATAATGATCTGAGCAACTTCCATTTTGTGCTTTTGGTTTCATAAATATGGTGAACAATCCTACAGGATATGGAATTAAAGACACCATGAAGTAGAGTGTAGCATTTTGTTAAGCGAACAGATCAGCGTAACAGACAGAAAATATGTACAATGGTTTTCCAATGAGGAGAGGAAATTATCTTTAATTCCATATCCTGTAGGATTGTCCACCATATTTATAAAACAGAGAGCACAAAATGGAAGTTGCTCAGATCAATATATATAGGTTAATGCCAACGGGTGCATGAAGACAGGGGTAACCTGCTTGCAACAGAAAAAGTAAAGAAAATGCCATCACCCAGTAACAGACTATACCATTCTATCTGTAAATGAAAAGGCAGAAATGTCCACTCTTTAGAACAATTGTTTTCCAATGAGAGGAAATTATCTTTAGTCTCCGCACTGAAAAACTCATACACTACCAGTTAGCTCCTTTCTGTAGTGCCTTTTAGTACACATTCATATTCCTGTTGGAAATACATGTAGATGAGGACTACCGGCCTGCATAAAAAAAAAACACAGAAAATTAGCCTCAAAATTATGCAGGAATCTTTCTTAATTACTGAGCAAACTCAGAAAACCAGTTAATCAAAACATCTGACATTATATTTGGCAGATTGAGGCAAATTGAAGTTAATCATGTGCAATCACCAGTCACAGGGACACACTCGAGCAATTATATTATTTCTGTAAAAGCACTTATTCATAATTTAGATTACCGTATATTTGTTCCACAAATATTTGCTGCTGTGAAGATTGTATGGCCAGTGACCGGTTCCTGTGAAATTTATTTGGAATTTTAGGGCCTACAGGTTGGTCTAAAACTGATCATTCCACCGTTCTGACTGAAAACACCTTGGGCCGTATTCAGAGAACCGCATTTTCGCCGACTTCCGTGCGTATTTTTAAGTACATTTAAACTGTGCATGCGTAGTAACTTTTTATACAAAGTTAACGTAGACTATACGCACAGAAATGCCTAGAGGATGGACTTGTGATTCGGACGTGGGAAATTCCACACGGAACCCGCACAGAAATCTACGCACAGAGGAATTTACACAGAAATGGCCGAGGCATTGAAATGAAGGGAGTTGGGCGCAATTACAAAGATACGAACGGCAGAGGACACATACGCTCTTAAATGGCAGCGGGAAGTTAGGGCTAGTCTATGGAAGTGGAAATCTGAGAGCACAGATTAGCAAGGGGAGTGACTGGGATTTTGGTGGGTGTAACTTGCTCCCTCCGTGCGTATATTTGTGCTCCAATCGCAGCACGGAAGTCTGAATGCAGCCCCTCATTCTCACAGGAAAATTTATACAGTCTCATTGCTACAGGCTAAGGCCCATATTCAGAGTTCTGGACATAACATACATCCGGTGTTCAGCGATTTTTTTACTAGTGCGCATGCAGTGGTTTAACGTAATCTACATATCTTTTTCTTAGATTAGATTTCATAAATGCAGTCTGAAAGACCGTATTTACACAATCTACGTAAGATAAAGATACGTAGATTACGTTAAAAAATTACTGCGCATGCGCAGCCATAATAATCGCTAGACACCGGACGTATATGTTATACGTCCGGTACTCTGAATACAGGCCCAAGTTTTTTCCCCAGGAATTCGGTTCTTACCCACAAATATCAAGATAAGGAACACAAAGTTCACTCAGATGACAAATAACACATTCATGATCAATAAAGCAAAGGCTATTTTTATCTTATTTCTATGTTAAAAGTAGCATTTGCATTTCTTGAAGCAGTCTCATGTTATTTTTGGTGTTTGGTAGACAGAAGTCCTTGATCAAAGATCATGAAATTGTTCATAAAATGCAACACATCAGCCTATGCCATGTATTTTATAATAGTGTAATCAGTCCTATAATCATATCGCTGGGTCAGCTTGATTGTAACCTGTCAACTCAGATAATGTATTAAGCAGGATAACACACTGATGTCAGACCAAGGAATAATATACCACATATATGGAGAAATCATTCTAATCCCTATGTGTCAATAAGACAGAATGCCCAAGGGGCTGATTCAGAGTTGCCCTGTCCCTTTTTTTGGTGCTCTGAGCAATACCATGTTAAACTGCAAGGGGAGGCAAATTTAAATTGTAAAAGCAGAATTACAATCAAGTGATGTTTTAGCTCAACTATGTTAGAGTAACCTAATCCGACGCAACATTTGAGTTCTGAGTAGTTTTCCAGCATGCAAAATATTTAAAATTAATTAGCACCCCTTAATTTGCTAAATGGTTTCACTGAGCTGTAGCCTTGCACTGGTTTTGACCTTACTCCTAAACTCTGAATCAGCCCACAATCCTTCCTATACTACACTCTGCTAGTCAGTTTTCTGCTACTCCCCACCAGCTGCTGTGTCAGTTTCCATTTATGACATTAAGAAAAACAAACAATGAATCTCACGCCTATAAGAGCAGTCTATAGTTGACTTTCATGGTTCTGTAAATTTCAGTTACTTTTTTTTTTCATCATTGGTGAGATCCTAACAAAACTGTTCTAATGCTCATATAGTTTAAGACCATTTGTAACAATATTGCAAGTGTGTATGCTCCCACAATCCTGACTAATGATTAAAAGGTAAATAAAAGCTGCATTTGACAATTTGGTTTTATGAACACCCAAAAGATTTTGATCAACGATGGTAGGATATTGGACAAGTTGCAGTGTTTAAGCGGGTACAAGAAAGTGTGACTTTGCTGGCAGCATAGGCAGATCTGTACAGTGTGTATGCAGTCACAATTGTTTTAGATGGTTGGGAAAGATTAGAATGTCAGAACAGCTAGTGAATTAGTGAGTGAGTTAGTATAGTATAGAGTGAGTTAGTATAGTGTGAACTGCAATGCTCATCAACAGGCACATACAACCTGTGGCCCCTCAGGTGTGAGATAAGCTTCTGCAAAGAAAGCTTGGATCTGTATTTACACATGTCCAATTTATTAAAAAGCAGCAGGCGAAAATTGGGCCATACACCAGCCATTGTCACTTATAGCAGGAGATGCCAACAAATGGGACGATTCTTGCCCAGGGAAAGGTCCCTATATTGGCACCATACACCTCTCCTGCTGGAACACAATCCTAGCAGAAGAGGGAGGCGCTTCTGAGATTGACAGGAGGCCCTTGCAGCTCAATGGTTGGTAATGGTAAACGCTCACACTTCTTGATATCGAGCCAGATATATTTCAGTCATGCCATAATAGCATATCATAGTCAAGCATTTTTGGTGCAATTATTGGGCATTTAAAAATTACATACTGACCATTCACTACAGCAATAATTGGCCCAAACGCTCGATAACCACATCACACAATACTCACTGTAGTGGATGGCCAGCTTACAAAGCAAATAAGACATGACGGAAAAACCTCCAGAATGCTTTAAATGCCTTGTTTTAATCAGAAAACCCATTTAGAGCTCAAATGGAGAGAAACATGGAAAAACAAACACGGAACAGTCAAGAAGTTTAACTGCTGCAGCCAGGGCCCAGGTTCTATCACGTGATGCAACCATTACCAGCATTTAAAATAAAGACACCGCAGCATTTACGAGACTAGTTGTAAAATCAATGTATTACTTTTATTGAACAAATTATACACATTATGGACAGCAAATCAATATAATTACAACTGTAAAAATTTGAGTCTTGCCCAACTTGAAGATTTACAAATTCGTAAATAACTGTACATTTAGAGGTCTGTGTGCACCCCTTGATGGGAACTGCATAAAAACGTGGTTTTTTAAAGCCCCTTTCAGATAAGCCACCAAAGAACAGTCGGAACATTGAGGAACTTCCCTGAAGAAAAATAGAAAAGAAGAAATTATATGCTGCCCCCCCATAACTGCATCATTTGTGTTACCACAACATTACATTCCCTAAACCTACAAAGTCAAGAGGTTAAAGAGTATTTTATAGCTCTATTCAGGGAGGAGAATAGATCAAAAAACCAATGCCTTATTTTAAGTTACCATTAAAAGCAGCAACAAAATAAATCAGACCACAAAACATAACTGAACAGGCCTTTAAATCTGCCAAAAGAACGTCAGCAATCATGCATTTATAGTTGGATGGGCCTTAGCTGCCCTCTGGTATAGATAGGACACTTGTTAGTGCTTAGTAGATCATGTTACCTGTTATAGCACTACATAGCCAATTGCTTCCTCAGCCCTACGGAATCAAGTTGTGAGCTTCTATAACAGGGCTGGACATATCAGGTTACATGCAGTCAATCCAGACCTAAAAGTTACAGCTGGTGCCTAACTTTTTGAGAATCCCTTCAACTGAGGTCGTCAACGGGTGCACATCACTCCTGGCTTCTTAAAAAGATCTTGTCGCCTCCTAGATTTGATAGACTTCTGAATTATACATTCTGCCACCTTTCCATAAACACAACGTACGCTGTTTTTTTTTTATTTCTATTCTAGGGTGTCATAAGTCTTTCATATTTAAACCTAATCCTAATTGTTTAATACACAAAGGACCAGAAGTTTGAGTATTAAAATATATATGAATTGACAGCCATATTAAATTCTAGTAAAGCATATTGTTAATCAAACAGTATGCAAACTTTACAGTGGTCCATATAACTACAGCAAGAACATTTTTCAGATTACACACAAAAGCAAGTATTAGTTTACAGAAGTCTAAAAGTTTGACAAATGGACACTACACAGGAGAGATTGATTAAAACAGAAAGACAAGCACTACATAGATAGTATGATATACGCAGATGTCTTACCTTTTAAGCTATGCTTCTACACCAACCAACTCTGGAGGTAGAGGGACCTTCGGATGTTTGCTCTCAAAGTGCTGCTTGAAGGTTTTGGGATCTGGCATTTGTGTCTAAGGTGAGGAGGGAGAAGGAAAGGGAGAGGGGAAGAGGAAAGACAACACAACTGAACTTTACAGCAACATTTTTATATGATGTCTAAGTAAAAAGGACCTGCAACAACTAAACCTTTGGCACTTGAGTTTGAGGGAAATAAATATATCAACTAATCATTTTGTGAGAGACAGTCACTCTTCCCGATGCCTCATGCAATGACAGACAGTGGTAGACTATTAGGAACTAACAATGTAAGTTCTTCTACTACAAATACAGGAGGTATACATTTTTCTAAATGTATACTTATCCAATCAGACCTCAGACTGACCAGTTGGTCAGGTTTTAGAGAATTTTGTATGGTCAGACAATTGCTCATTGCATCCAATATCGGTGTGGTCATTTGATATTTAAACATGTGACACCTAACCCATTTACAAGTGTGTATACTCACACAACTGCTTTGTCAAATTCTCAGATTATGCAGTAATAACCCCTTTAGTTTAGCAGTAACTCCTTCGAGAACAGTCCAGATAAGACAGGTAATGAGGATCATGGGTTGGGTGTTGTATATGAAGCCTTGGTCTGCTGTAGGATTGTGCAAAGTCTGGTCCACAGTTGGATTTAACAAGGATTGGATAAGTGTGTAACCAGCTTAAGCCAATAAATTTGATATTAGGGTGAGTATCATTCTTGCATCACTACATGAGGGAGGTCAGGTTAATTTGACTTGCAACCAACTCCTGAACAGTTAGCTGAAGTGCCATGTGACGTATACAAGAACACAAGACACCATCAGAAGCTGTATCAACAATCTTGCAGAATGTAGTAGGATTGGCAACCCAGTTCAGAAACTCCAAGTAGCCTTCTGTTGCCATAGCCTGACAGCTTCAATTATAGGAAGAGACCAAGTACAATAGAGCAGCAGTTCTCAACTTTTTTGGGGTTTGTATCAGTTACACACTATGGAATCAGGACAAATACCACCAGCCAAGCCCATTCTATCCCATTTTCCCTTCACCTATATCCCTCCTTCCAACCATCTGTTCCTATTAGCAAGTCCACTCCTTAGTGTCACATACTCTCAGATCCATGTTGTTCTGTCATCTAGTTCCCCCCATTGTTAAAGTAAGAGGTGCATTCAAGTTCTATGGTCCCCTGTTTTATTTTCCTATGAAGTACATATCTCCCTCTCCCTCAGATCATTCTCGGACGATGTTCGGAACTTTCGCATCCATGAACGTTGCAGGGAAACTTTCATATCCATGGCAAGTTTCCCTGCAAGTTTCACGCAACCGAATGAATGTCGTTGGGAAATTACAGACATATGGAGAAAGGGATGATAAAATGCTGCTCTTGGAACTTGGACATTTTAAGTGAATAAAATGATCCTACTGGCAGATGATACCACAAGCATTCTATGAAGCAAATACTGCTGCCATTTGTCTCACAACCGTAAAGACCACCCACATCTTTTAAAACATAGCCCAAATTCTACCTGCTCCCAATCGAGAGAAAAAAAAAACCGAGACCTCGGAACTTGAATGTACCTCGTTGAAATACTTCTGGATGCTGCAACACAACATAACCCATTACGCATAACACGGTTCAGGATTAACATCTTACCCGACAGACAGAACAAGTGAATACTAGAGCGGCTTTAGCAGCAGCTTTCTGATCATGTCCTTGCTTTTTCTTCTGTTCTGCTTGTTTCTTGGCATTTTTCTGTTGTGATTGAATCTTCTGATGTCCTCGAGCCATATCTACAACGTTAATAATGTTACTGAAACAGAAACTGAGAAACACCCATAATGTAACAGGTGCAGAGGTACTATACTTACTGGAAAAAGCAGCGATAAGGGGGAGATATAACAATTGCCAACACCTGCTAAATACCATGATAACAAAGACATATTCCCAGTGCCAGAAATAACTCAAACACAGGAAGCTGTACATCAAAACTGCTTAAGATCCATACAGAGGTATGAAAGACTAATATTCTAATAAATGCCCCCAGCAAGCAAAACAGCAGTATGATAACCAAGGACATGGCATAGTAGACAATAACCAGGGCCAAAAATAAGACGATCAAGCCTAATCGCAGTCAGATCGCTCAGGACTTCTGAATGAACCAAAGTTCAGTACATTTTTGGACACTTGTTAGCTTGAAAATAAATCTGCCTATGCCATACACTACATCAGTTACTTACATTTTTGTTGAGGGAGTAGCTGTTACTAGGAATGGAGATCAAGTAGGACTTTATAATCAATTAATCCCTCTCTTGTCTAATAAACATACCCTGCCATCGCATCTGGCCTTGCCCAGTTAATCGAAGTACCAGACAGGTGTGCAAGTACCACTGGATGACCCAATAATCATGTAGTACAGGAGTTCACAATCAATTAATAACCTCATTTTGTAGTGTGTAGCAAATTTAAGGTTTCCATTATTTTAGGACAGAGAAATTAGTTTCCAATAACACTGATACAATCTTATCAGCATAACCAAATATGTACTGGTATATTACATTTCATCTATACAAGTTTACTCCCACTTCTAATACCTTGTAGGAATACACTTGTCAGCAACAGCTGGGAGCCTATTCAACTAACAGCTGTTCACCTAACCTTCCTGGCAATATCATTGCAATAAACTGATGAAAACCCTTTTGTAAAACATTTCACACATTTTGGTCAGACTGAAGCTTAGAAGTTTGGATGATTAACATCAGATGGTAAAAGTACAGCTCTCTGCCAAGAGAGTATAGGCTGAATTAAGCTTGATAGCCTGCCACTTATGAATAAACTGTGGAATTCAATACATTACCCCTTAATGGATCAAAAATGTATTTTCCCGACATAAGCTAGATAGGTCCCATTTAAAACTCACATAAGGTGATAACTCAGACAAGTTATACTTCTATAGGACATATATATAAAAAACCTGCAGCTTTTAGCAACTGCATTGCACACTGAATTAACCTCCACTGCAGAGACACCAGAACAAAGGCAAAACATAAAAAGGAAGTTTTTTAAACAAAAAATTGTCCTGGTTAGGAAAATATCTTTCAAATTAGTGAAAACACAAGTACCCTTTCAGGGCCAGTTTATTACATTAGACATTTACACAGACAAAAGTATGCAATAAAACAATGGACTGCAGGATGTCTTCTAACATCTTAGTCTCAGAACCACTCTTCAGTGATTAATAGACATACCTCCATGTTTAAAATGAACTTACTGAGGTTTGTGCACCAAGAGATTTTTTTCTCTATAAACAGATAATATAGCCACCTATATATCCAGTCCCAGATTACCAAAACAGCAGAGTATGGAGCAGCCTATAGGGCCCTTAATGGATCAAAATATAGATTTCATCTTGAAAGAAAATAATAAAGCAAGTAACCAAACATTAAAAACCCAACTCAAAGAAATAAAAGTGTTACATTAAGACTTTATAGAATTAAAAAAACTTTATTAAAATATTCAGGTAAAAAAAAAGTAGACTGTCTAGATTTCCAGCACTGTATCGACCTATATCTTAGATGAGCTATGAATATATATCTAATTAAAATAAATTATATTTAGATTAAAACATTCTAGTCATTAAAATACACACCCCAGCACTAGCAGAACCCCCCTTGGACCACACATGCGC
>WWET01005700.1:17801-38934 GCA_011038615.1 Limnodynastes dumerilii
CGGGATACATATGATATTAAGTAAAAAAAAATATGCAAGTATGAGCCTTCTAAGTGTAGTAACTTGCACCTGCTCCTTGAAATTAGTCTGAGATGATGGTTAAAGAAGTAAGCTCTGACAATTTAGGAACATAGACTATTATGATAAATAAAAACATCTTGTTCCTTTTCAGCTGTTTCAATTTTGAATAGGCAGTCGGTTTAGAATTGTATTTTTTTATGGCAATCGGCATACTCGCCCATTCATTAAGACCCGCCACAGACCCCCAGGACCCACCGCTGACAGTCCCAGAGAGGTGAGAAACCTCTCCAGTGACTTTTAGTGTTGGGGGGGTTAGGGTTAGGCTCTTAGGGTGGGAAGTTTAGGGTTGGGGCCATAGAAGAGGAGGGTTAGGTTAGCAGCAGGGAGGGGAGTCTTAGGGTTAGGCTATAGAGAAGGAAGTATTAGGGTCAGGTTAGGGAGAAGAGAGGGTTAGGGTAATGGAAGGGGAGGGTTAGGGTTAGAATTAGATAAAGGGTTGGGGTTAGGTTTTAGGCTTACCTTTCAGAGCACCATGTTCGGTGCTTCAGGGATTGATGTGCGGGTGCGCATACACGTGTGTACGTAGATGTGCACGGCTCCCATGGGGCTGGTGCTGTCTCACAACACACATACCCGCGGGGACTAGGTTTATATGAGTCAGACATGGGAGATATGCCCATCTCCCTGTCTGGTAGTATGGCAGGTTCGGAGGAGAAGGGAGAGCCTGGGAGCAATCCCCTCCTCTATGCAGTGTTGAGCAGCCAAATGTTAGGGGTCATGCCAACTGTCCCCGCAACCCACAACACCACCCTTTTGAGACCCCACAGGCATAGCCTGTCACAAGGGGCCCCACATTCTTTTAACAGTGCAGGCCACTGGCCTTATTGAGCAGGGGCTAATGCCTATCCAATGCCTTTCTACCCCTGGTTGTGCCCCCCTCCTTCACCAGCTTGCTGTGGGCAGAGTTATACTTGCTCTAGCCAGGTACCCTCGCTGTCCAGCTCATCTTCTACTTGGCGGCAGCGCAGGCACTCAATACTTTCACATAATGGTTCCCCACATGTTTCACAGGTTGCAGCAGCGAGATCTGGTCAGGGGCAGGTTAATGATGATCTTTTTGTTTCAGAGCCTCAGTCAAGGGATGGTGGCAGCGGTGGAACTTGCATGGACGGGACTCAGGATGATAACCCACCTTCACATGCGTCGGCGGGCAGCAGCGGCCAGGATCAGTTGGCACCAGGCCCCAGCAGTGGTGGAAGGCAACAGGAGACAGAGCAGTATGGTCCCAGTGAGTCATGTCCTAATGTTAGCGAGGATTCAGATGATACACTGTCAGTGTCCATGAGTTCCACAGACACATCCCGCTCATCTAATGCATCTAGTTGTCATCCATGTCACTTAGGGAAGGCCATTGATAAACATTTGAGGGAGAGGACACATAAGAAGGCTGGCAAAGTTAGGCCCACTCCCACAGTGAATAGTCCTCTGAGTATGGTACAATGAACCTGATTCATATTTACGTTTGAAATGCATGCGCAACATATGCATGGATGTATCTTAAACACACCAATAATGCACGGGAACAGGCACGGAAATTAATAGGAACTCCCACTATTAACTTGCATCTGTGCCTAAATAAAGCGTGGACATGTTCCTTGAGTAAGTATGGTACTGTCATTACATACGTACTTATGATGAGTACGTAGCATGCACATGATGCTGTGCAGTCTCGATTTCAAACGAGAATTCAGACACTGGGCAAAGGGTATAAATATGCCCCAATGACAGTGGAACTGTCAAAAGCGCCGGGATGTCCTGCTTGCAGGACATAGTTTGTGATGTGACAACAGGGTTTTTTTTTGCCAAGGCCCCCACCAGGATTAAAAACTTAAAAGAATGGACCCCAGAGCAGGTAAGTGGATTTAAAAAAAATCTCCAAGTGTCAGCATGCCCTTTCAGTTCTATAAACATCAGCATGCCCTGTCAGGCCAGAATTAAATATTTATTTTAGTCATAATGCAGGGACGGTAAGCATACAGCTTGTTAAGCAGCCACCGGACAGCCCTGCATGAAGTATTTAAATGAGAAAAAAGCCCCTTTTCTCATTTAGCTATCGTGGAACTCCCAGTTCCACAGGCGCAGGGCAGTCGGATACACTTGCACCCATCTTTCTGTGCGTGGTCCTGATCTGAGCATGCGCAGTGCTCATTTTTGCTGAATCCAGGCCGTAATGCATGCTGTAATACATTACCTCCTTTAATTATAACTGTGCAAAATGAACCAATATATACTGGGGCGCTGAGGGACGGGGCACTGGGGGTGAGTAGGAAAAAATATTACAAATGTAAAAAGATACTATATATACACCCTTTGAAAATTTAAACACTGTCCCTTTAAGAAAAACTTTTAAGGTTCCTACAAAGGGGAAAAAAAGAAAGATTGTTTATATATCATTAAATATATTATTTTGTATGTTTTATTTTATTTTTCTTACAACCCTTAGCACTGCCCAATCTGTACAATAACCCACCTCCACAAAATATGTTTTACGTTTTTCTGTTTACCCCACTATCGGTAATACCACAATCACTCTATCCTATACCTTGTTGTGTTTCCATTAAGTTTTAGCTTTTAACTTTAACCCATAGCATTTTGGTTTATATGCACATCCAAATCTGAACGTTGATTGTAAACAAACAAGCCCAATCGGCTAGAAGGTGACGTCACAGCGAAACAGCTGATTCAGACATCACGGCCAATCAGCTGATCGGAGAAGCGGCTTTAAAAAGCCTACCCCGACATTCCTGGAGCATCACTTGAAAAAGGGCGACCGCCCGAAACACGTTGTGGCTCCATACTCTTGGGACTTCCTACATTGAATCCTGCTGCCTGCTACTCAGAGAGGACGCTGCTCCATCCAGCGCTGCCCGGGCTGTTCATCACGCGCTCCCTCCCTCTGACAGCCCTACCACCCGCGGCTCACATTCTTAAGGGAAGTTCCCCTAAGATCAGCACTAGAGTTAAGAACCATGCCTGCGAAACCACGCTACCCTCTAAGAGATAAGGCAGCAATTTGGGCCCTGCGGTCACCTCCCCAGCCATATTGAAAGAAAAGATTGGGAAGGAGCTGCATTTAAGTCGGATGTGTGGCCCATTTGACACCCCTCCCATTCTCAATTTAGTAATATAGCCAGTCATTGTTGTCCCCAAAAAAGCCTCGGGAAAATTCCAGCTTATTCAACACCTGTCCTTTCCCGAAGGGGAGTTGGTTAATGATGCAATACCAAAGGCAGTCTCTAGAGTCATTTATCAGTAGTTCAAGGAGGCCTTACAATTAGTACAAAACTTATGGGTAAAATCGATGTTGAATCTGCCGTCCGGCTATTGCCCCTGCATCTGGAGTCATTTCATGGACTTTAGGCTGGGAGGCAAGTTTTATGCAGATAAGTGTTTGCCAATGGGGTGTTCGGTCTCATGCGCCTTTTTTGAAACTTTCAGTAGTTTCTTACATTGGAGCATTGAGGCTGGAACAGGATACTCTATTATTGCACAATCTATAGATGATTTTTTTGGTCATCGCCTCCCCCCGTCGTCTTCGGTTTGCTCCCATCTCCTCTTTTACATACGGGCATTATTCCACAATGTAGGCGTCCCTATAGCACAATAAAAAATGGAAGGTTCCTCAACCAAGCTGTTGTATCTCGGAGTAGAGATTGACACGGTTGAGGGACTTTGTTGTTTACCTGAGGACAAGGTCCAACAATTTAAATCATTATATCATCGGCAATTACATCTGTGTGTTACACCAAAGCAGCTCCTGTCCCTTGCAGGGTCATCCCCTTTGGGAAGATCTTCTGCCGCAGGCAGGTGGATCCCTCTCTCCAATGGCCTCAAGGCGGATCTTGGAGTGTGGGATTCATTTCTGGAAACCTGCAATGGTTTGCGTATTTGGCCTGCCCGAGCCATTTCCTATGTAGAACTACAGTTGAGTACCGATGTCGCTGGCGCCTTGGGTTTCAGGGCCTTCTTTAAGTGGAAGCACTAAAGCTTGGCTCATATGTCAGTGCTACTGGTTGTCAGTGTCCCTTGTTTATTTGGCAGATTGTCGGTCAGGGATAGTGGATCCTGCTCTGCAGTCACTGTCCCTGATCAAGCTTGGGCTGCCTGGTCAGCCTTTTGTGAAGCGCATACTGCTCCTTTAGGGCACTTTGCATTTGTTCATACTGGGTGAGTATAACAAGGGTAAGTGCCGCAACCACATGTGTGCCTTAATGGCAGGCATTTCCTTCTTCAGAAATCTTTATGGGAAGCCTGATGTAACCAAAGGATTTTTAGTCAGTAAAGCACTTAAGGGGTGGGCTCACTCCCCCAGACTGAAAGAAATAAGGTTCAATCCCGCGCTCAATCAAGTGACATAAAAAACACAATAACAAAGACACAGACTGTACATAAAGAATTAAATCAATAATCAAAACAAACAAACAAAAATAAAAATAAGAAATAAAACTAAGTAGAAAAGGAAAAATAATTAAAGTTTATTCCTTATTCCTTAGTTTGAGTTTTTTGCAAGTTGAATGTTGTAACACTCGTTCTTAGTGGCATCTGCCTGTCAAGTCATTGTACTTTACTTAATCCACACACCCCGATCCGGGGGTAAGTCATCGCCAAACGGATGTGTTTTTTTTAGAATCCAAATAAAGTCCTGTTGTCTTATCACCATCTATTTTTGTACAGTCTGTGTCTTTGTTATTGTGTTTTTTATGTCACTCTATTGAGTGTGGAGTTGAACCTTATTTCTTTAATTCTCAATGACCACCTTTGGAGGTTCACTGTGGGAACATCTAGGCTTCCCCATCAACCCCTTAAGGTCCTCACCCCCTTTCAAGGCCCCCCTATTTTTGTTTACATTTTATACCTCCCACGCCCCTATCCACCAGCCAAACTCCCCCACCTGTCATCCTTCCTGGACCATAGCGACAACACCTTATACCCATCAGCGCGGCTTCGCATCTCATATCCTCCCACTCCCCAGACGCCAAGCTTCCCATATCGATTGCCTGTTTGGAAGAGGCCCAAGGTGCTTCAGTGGAGACGATTAAGACACTCAGCCGCTGGAAGTCCCAAGCATACAAGAGGTACATAGTCAGCCATAGAAAAGATCCCCGGAAGCCAGGAGGTTTTCACCTTCGCCCGAGGCCGTGGTGTCCCACTTGTGATCCCTAGTTAGCATGTTGAATTTCTTTGTGCTGTAATTTTGGTGGCATTAGGCCATCGAGTGCAAGCTGGTTGCTTTTGTTGGTCCAAGTTGACGCTAATCTTTGTTTTTTTGTTATCTTCCCTAACAGCGCGTCCCCAGGGGTGTATTGTTTGGATTTATGGCCACTCCTTTGTTTATTGGTCAGGTTATCGCCGCGTAGTTAAGAACGGGTCAGGTATAAAGGACTGGTTGGTTGTTTGGAAAGGCATGAGGGGAATGCTTTGGTAATTATTCTTAGACTGTTTTGCGAGGGATATGTTGTTGGGCATTTCTCCAAACGTAGTGGTGATTCATTTGGGGCAGGAATGACATAGGTCAAACCCCGGCGGTGGCTCTTACATGCTTGCCAGTGGTGGCCTGACATACACTGGATATGGACAGATATCACTGCACATGTAAGATGGAGGTTTTCATCTAATGGCGTTGCTATGGATAACATTCGTCGGAAGATTAAAAGATAGACCAAGGTTTTTCAGGATGCCCGTGGGGGCTCTGTTGTTCATCATCCCTTTTTCCATCATGACAAGGGACATTTGTATCATAAGAATGTTGTTCATCTGTCGGAAGAAGGCATGTCCATGTTTATAGAGGAGATATTAAAGGTGATTAGGGTGTTGTGAGTAAATGGTGGCACTACCGGCTGTTAGGAGGGTGGTTGTTTGGCGGAAAGCAGGTCCTTGGTTATTTGGTTAGGCACTTAATACTGTAATGTGGATTCATCACCACTGAATTTGGCCGATTGGTCTATTTGCCGTTTAATTTTGCCAGCTTCTTAGAGGTCCATTTTAGCCTTGTTTGTTACTTAGCGTTATGCAGTGTGCTTTAGTGTGGTAATGTTGTGTCTGGTTTGTTGATTATGGTCTGCCATGCTGTTTATGGGGTAGATCCAGAACTACGCTAGCAATACGTTTACTCACGTAGCGTATTTACGTGCGCGTACTTTCTATACACACACATATTTTTAAAACCTTTTATCATAATCCTCCAAAGTGAGAAATGTTCCTTATTCCAAATGCACCTTTTTGGCAATTGTCACACACCGTCCATGACAAGATACTATGATTTTAAGTTACAGAATCACTACGAGACATTTGTGTCAACCTATCTACTTTACATAAACAGTCAGTTTGTGAAGACAGCACCAGCAGACAAGATGTTATTTAAGAGGCACACCTGTGACACCAAGAACTGGAACACAGCTGCAGAATGTCACATTGCTCATATAGCTCTTTTTATTTCCAAAGGAACATATACATTGAAAGCTAAGTTTTGAGAGGTAGAAACCTATTTGTAAAACCTCAGTAAACAAATCACTAGAGGTTAAATTTTTAGCACTTTTAAAGACACCACATATGACATGGATAAGGTGTAAAAATACATATGCCAGACCACACATATGAACTTATTCCATATTCTCATATTTCTGAATGTATATAGACGTATATTACAGCACAAGAATAATTAAATACTTTAGATATATTAAGTCAGCAAATGTGAGGCTGATCGAGTTCTGCACTTAAACCTATTTTTTAAGTTGTAGGCACTTCTTAGCACTGCGCATGTACAAAATGGAAGCGAGCACAATAAAAAGTGAACGCAAAGGATGTGATCCAGAGCTTTTGCGCAAGCGGAATGCGCCAGCGTTGTACGTCGCATGCAGAGTTGCGTGCTTCTGCCAAGACACAAAATTCTGGATAGGACGTAGTGAAAAGGGGCAAGCGCAAGTGGAGCCATATACACAGAGGCCGCGGGTTATACTGACGCAGCCTCTGCCACTTTGTTATGTTTTGAAAGGGTTTTTTGTTAAGTTTAAGCATTATCAGTACATTATTTACAGTAATGCCTGAGCATAGAGCGGCATTCCACTGCTATTCTGGCATAAATTAAAAAAAATATAGGTAACAGGTAAGTAATCAAACCTTTTCAGGGTTATATTTTTACCTTGTTCCCCATTGAAAATGACCTGCTCCTATGACCTACACCATCCCCTGACATGGTGCAAGATTTTTACAGAAGTGTAGGTATCTTAGACAGCACCTGCGCCTATTTAAAAGAGTTAAAAGCCCCTTTTCTCATTTTTATATCATGGAACACCCCGTTTCACGAGTGCACAGCACACAGATACGCAAACAGACACAAGGGGAGCACTGCGGCTGACTTTCTGTGCTTGCTCCTGTGTTCAGTCTGTTCCGCTGCGCTTCCGTCTAAATAAAGACTGATGTGCAACTTGAGATCAGCTCGGAAGTGTCTGCCAGCTCTGCGTTAGTGCAGAGTTGCCTACTTTTTACCTCCGGGAGATCTTGAAGGGAAGAAATAAGTTCCACTGCCGGATATAGATATATATATATATATATATATATATATATATATATATATAGGGTGGACATAGCACTATATTTTGGTGGGATTGCTCTCTAGTAAAGCAATTATGGTTCGAAATTCGTAATCTAGCATCTAAGGGCCTTATTCAGACTTAAGAAGGTGCTTAAAATAAGAGCATAAAGTCACTCCTGGGCTAAACCATGTTGATTGCAGGGGACTCATATTTCATCTGTTGCAAGCAGTATTAGAGTTGAGAGGTGGCATTTCCTAGCCCAAGTCTAAATAACAGTGTAATAGTGATGATGGTCAGTATCTGTGTGCAGTAAGCAATTCAAAGATATATCCCTGCATGCAAAGAATACAATTAACTTGACTCCCCCTGAAATCAGCATGGTTTAGCCCAGGAGTGACTTTCCTCTCTTATTTTAAGCACCTTCTTAATTCTGAATCAGGCCCCTAGTTATGGCTAAAATATATATGTTTGTTATTAGACTTTGGGAATGCCACACTATATACAGTATATAGTATGCCATTCCCAAACCCCTAAATTATCCTATGTATATTGTTGTATGTGCCAATCCTAGACCAATAATATATTCCCTTATATTACATTATGTGCCATTCCCATACTCAAAATATATAGCAAGTATATCCAGGGCCACCATCAGGGGGGGACAGCTGGTCCTAGTGTTCTGGGCCCGGACAGAGAGGGGGCCCGGGATAGCCCCAGACCTCCTCTCTGTCCTGCCCAGAACACTAGGAGAAAAATGGCCACATATACTTTATTTGTTGCCAGAGGTCTGAATGCAATGCGCACCAGACCTCTGCAATGTAGCACCTAAGGTCTGCGGCGCTCAGTGTGATGATGTCACGACGTGTGACATCATCACATGGGGCGGAGAGTCGTCGGACTGTCGGATGCAGCAGAACAGAGCGCGCACCGCGGAGGAAAAGATGAGGTTAGTTTTTTTTACTTACATAATGTGGGCTGGTGGAGCATTATGATGGTGTAAGTAGCACGGTGGGGGACGGCAGCGCGCCGTCCCCAGCTCCAGGAACTCCGGCTGGTAGCCAATCAAATCTGATTGGCTGCCAGCCGGTCACATGGCACGGCCCCATCTTGGAAAAGGGCGCCCAGGGTGCATTGCGGTGCCGTGGTGGGCCAATCGGCTCACCACGTCACCAATCCCATCAGCCCCTGCGGTTGGATTAAAAATCCACCGCATGGGCTGAAAGACAGCAGTAGTGGCCGGAAGAGGCCGAAGGAAGAAGAGCAGTGGGTGCGCTGCAGAGGAAAACAGGGCCAGAAGAGGCTGAAGAAGAAGGACTGGAAGAATTAGAAGAAGCGGCGCAGGAAGACAGAAGACGGCAAGGGAGGCAGTGGGGAGCCCCATTGGGCTTCCACTGTCTCCTATCCTGCACAGACAGGTATCTTGCAGTCCGCCACTGGGCCACCGGGAGAGTATTAAATCTCCCCCCCAGCTGGGAGAGCCCATCTCCCTGCCCCACTGCCACTAATGATACGGCCCAGTCCAGGCTTGGACTGGAGCCCAAGTCCCTCCATAGGCATAGGGGGTGAGGACCGCCCCCCCATCTGAGGGCACTAGGCCCTATAGTGAGATAGGGCGCTAGGCCCTATTAGGTAGAGGGGTGATAGACCCCAGTAGTACAGGGCATTAGGCCCTATAGGTAGTTATAGTAAAAGGGTACTAGACCCTTTGTTAGGGGGTGCCAGGCCCCGTGTGGTTAGCGGGCGCTAGGCCCTGTGTGGTTAGTGGGCGCTAGGCCTCTTGTTAGAGGGCGCTAAGCCCTGTGTGGTTAGTGAGCGCTAGGCCCTGTGTGGTTAGCGGGCGTTAGGCCCCTTGTTAGAGGGCGCTAGGCCCTGTGTTGGTAGCGGGTGTTAGGCCTGGGCATTGTTAGAAGGGTGTTAGACCCTTGGGTAGCAGGGTTTTAGGCCCTGGTTAGGGACGGGCGCTAGGCCTGCTTTAGGTTGGGCACTAAGCCCTGTGATTATTGTTGTTGTTGGTCGCTAGGCTCATGTTAGGCCGCAGGGAGCGATAGGCTCCATTTGTGGTAGAGGGCACCAGGCTCTGGCTAGGGCAGCGTGAGGAGAACACGTGGTGGAGTACAGGTTGCGGTACGCAGAGGTAGGTGGTCTCGAGTGGGTGGCGGTGAGAGCGTCCATCCAATAGAGACGGTGATCAGTATTAATACCTGTACTCGGCGTGGTGTTTGTTCCCCCTCCTTCCACGGGTGCGGAGACGAAGCTGGAAGGCGTGGGAAAGGTTCCGTCCCGCTCGCCAGTCATTGGCGAAAAGAGGTGTCTGAGGCCCTGGCCGGTGATGACGATTACCTCACCCGTGAATAACTTTCCCCGTTCTCTCCCGCAGGTACTTTTGGTGTTGATGTTTTACTAATGGTTGTGCTTTCTTTACAGCATTAGGAATCGTCACGCCTGGGACCGGGGGAGGAGCAGCGCGTCTTCTCTGGCGGTTCTTCAGGATCGGGTAGGAACCTCTGGGGTGGGGGCGGGCCTGGGTTTTGTTTGACGGCGCTCTGTGTGATGATGTCACGTCGTGTGACATCATCACATGGGGCGGAACGTCATCGCTGGATGCAGCAGGAGAGAGTGCGTGCCACGGAGGAAGAGATAAGGTAAGTTTTTTTTACTTACATAATGTGGGCTGGTGGAGCATTATGATGGGAATCCTGGGGGGAGGGGGGGGTGGCTGGTGCTGCATATGATTGGAGTGTTGAAGGGGGGAGACTGGATACACATAATGGGGCTATTTGGAGGGAGGAGACTGGAGACACATGATGAGAGTATTTGGAGGGGGGTGGGGGCTGGAGACACATTATGGGAATATATATACAAACATCTGATATGTGTGTTCATGTGTGTATATATCTGATAGGTGGATGCATGTGAAAAATATATTTTGTCCCGGGCCCCACAATTTCTGACGGCAGCCCTGAGTATATCTATATATCGTGTTTCCACCTCTGTAGTGGGATTCCGACTGTGTGGCAGGCACAGAGTCTACCTGCCTACCAGTGAAGCCATGCCCCTTTTAAGCCAACACCGTGAAGCCACAGCCCTTTTGCCAGCACCCATGAAGCCATGGCCCTTTTTTCAGAAGTTTCCCAGTAGGCCAGTACCCTAATGAGGCCGCCAAATCAACAAATATAAGGTTGCAGGTTCTGTACTGCCGAGGCCTCACAGTAAACTCACTTCACCTGAGAGGCCTCCACAGTACAAGATCAGAATTGGGCTAATGAGTGAAACACAGCAGCTGCTCAATGATCGGCATCCAACAGACAGGAAAAGAGGGATCAGCTTACAGTTGTCAGCTGTTGCTACAGAGAAACAAGCAGTCAATCGCAAGGCTGCCTGTTGCTGAATGAGGTGGAGGCAGCCATGTGATTGGCTGCCTTTTTCTTTGTGGCAACGTCTAGAACCACCTCCTGGCAACTGTAAAGCGGGGTGCACACTGGATAGATATCTGACGATTATCCTTGCAATCACAGTATAATCGTTAGAGAGCTCTTAAATCTGTTGAGTCTCTACTGTCAAACGATGCAGTGAATCGTAAGATTCTGCCCTGCATCTGATTTTTAGCCGCTCCTAAAAATCACAGATCAACGATGTTATGATCTGTGGTTTTGCATGGGTGTGTACTTACCAGAAAGGACTTCTGGGAACGATCCAGTGTGAAATCTTTCCAGTGTGTACAGCTGCAGGATCGCCATATAATCATAAGTTTATATTTTTATTTTTGAAACATCGTTTTCTTTTTTTCAGCGTGTGCCCAGCTTTAGCTGATCCCTCCTTTCCTCTGTCTGCAGGGCTGCTGACTACTGACTGCAGACTGCTCACTTTGATCGGGTATAAGAGTGTGTATATATGGAGTGTGCTGTGTGTATGTGTGTGTGTATATGGGATGCACTATGTATACTGTATGTATCTGGAGTATGCACTGTGTGTGTATGTGTACTAGGGTTACCACCTTTTCAACAAGAAATTCCCAGGCACAAAACCCCCCACCCCCCTCAGAAAAAACCTTGGAAATCACACATTTATTTTGCTCTTTGTATTTTTTTTTTATCTTTGCTTTAACATATATACAGTCCTACATATACAGTACATATACTCTGCCTACACATTATCCCCCTGTGCCAACATACTATAACCACACATTACCCCTGCGACCACATACTATAACCACACATTACCCCCTCCCCCCTCACATACTACTTTCTCTTTACCACTTTAACCCCAAATAAGCTTTTATGGGTCTCTTACCTGTTTGATGTCTTGCCCTCTCTTCTTTCTCACCCTCCGTCCTCTGCGGCACCCCTGCTTCAGAATGACGCTGATGTGACCCCCCGCATACTTTCAAGGTTTGACAGGCGAAAGTTGGCTGATTGGCATGAACATCTTCCGTGATCTAGACCTAGTCCTGACTCATCAGAGGGGGCTAAGGTATTGGAGAAGATTAGGCATACAGAGAAATGTACAACAGGTCCTGCAGTAAGCCACAAGGATATGAGAAGGACGGCTAATTAGAAAGAACTCAGAATCCCTAGGGATCATCAAGGCTGGTCATCGTCAGCCACTGGAAATCCTACCTCGTCAATATATAATACTGGACCTAGAAGAACGGACTCATTGAAAGCTGAAAGGTTTGAAAGTTTTAGTAGAAACCATTGATAGAGTTGCAAACAATTTTGGTGACCAGATACAACAAGTCAAGTCTGGAACAGCGCTCGCTCAAGTGGTGGCTGTACAGGAGGACAGCGTCCAAAGTCAACAAAGGATGGCATTGTGCCCCAAGACACCATGGGTGATGGCGGTACATGTAGATTCCACCAAACAGGCCATCCCCTCGTGGAATGGGAAAACCATTCTAGTGGATGGATGTATCCTTGAACAAGTTGGAAATTGCGGATTGATGCTGTATAAGCATTATATACAGCTTATCTGCTGTGAAGTAGTACCAATCCCATTGTCCGTTGTCTCAGAGAAGTCCTCAGGAGATGAGAAGAAGTCACCCCATCTGGATATCCTAGAAGATCGTAACGGTAGTCCCTCTATGCAAGCCGCAGGTAGCGTGGTGAAGAGCATCCAAATAGAAATTTCCTATGTGTTTCATCCGTGGAGTATAATTAGCTTCAACCATTGACATTGGAAGAGATAGAAACTAGGAGTCTATAAGGAAACCAATGAGCAGTCCTAAATTTAAAATGGGTTATGTAGAATATCCTTGAGCTCTTACTGTCCTCCAGTAGTTCTCCATAGGACTTGATCCTCATATTGGTTCCCATATGTCAATGTAGGTCGTCCCCCATAGTTATTCCGACTCCAAAATATGTCTTGTCTGCTGGACTCAGAAATCCATCACACAGAAATCTCCAAGTCATCACAATAATGGACAATATTAGCTTTCTCAAACACATGAATGAGTCAGCACTATCCTGTATGTTGTTACATTTGATTAATTAATAATCAGTTGGCTGAGCCAGAAATAGTTTAGACTGGTCACTTAATAAATTGTACTAAATTGACTAATAGTGCTTGTGACTCCTTTTTGTTTGGAGGCTTTATTACCCCGACATTGTTTAGAAACCAACTGTGCAATGTCTGGGTAATTGAGTTTCCGTGTAGGAAAGAGCCACAAGCACTAGTCTATATGTCCACTTTTATACAGATTAACGCAGTGATCAGCAATGCACCCCGCTCCCCATCAGTCACTACCAGACGTGACCACTACCCAGGCTGCCACAAGGTAGGGACCAGGTTGTCCTTCCTTTGATCTAAATCAATGCAAGGGATAAACACACTTTAAAGGCCAGATATACTAAGCTGCGGGAAAGGAAAAGTGGAGATGTTGCCCATAGCAACTAATCATATTCTAACTGTCATTTTCTAGTATGTAATAGGAAAGTGAGAGCTAGAACCTAATTGGTTGCTATGGGCAACATCTCCACTTTTCCTTTCCCGCAGCTTAGTAAATCTGTCCCTAACAGTTGTTAGAAACAATGCAGGTAACTACACAGAGGATGTGAATGAGACAATGCAGTTTATTAACATATTGGTAAGTTGTTGGAAGCATTGCTTGTGAGTACATGGTGTGATGTGCATGAGGCAATGCAGGTAAAATAACATAGTCTGAGTCAACTGATAAAATCATTGCAGCTAAGTACACAGCCCTTGATAATGAAAAAGGTAAATAACAGTTTTTTGCGTTGATAGTGAAGAGACTGATTGATTATCTGGAACAAATCAGGGAGTTAGGACCAGGTGCCAAAGAATAAGTCTAAACTTTCTAAAAATGTCCAAAAATAAACAATTTTTCAGAGTTGGAAAAAAATATGCTTTGAAGCCGTACTTGCCAACAGTACATGTAAGTATGGTCTTTGAGGTGATAAAACCAACACACATAAGTCACACAGGCTACGAGGGGTATTGTAACAAAACAAAAAAAAAACCCTCAAAATAACACAACAAAAAAAACCTCAATAACAAAACAAAAAAAACTATTCAAAATATCAAAATAAAAAAAAACCTTAAAATAACAAAACGAAAAAAACTCTAATTAACAAAACAAAAAACTTAAAATAACAAAACAAAAAAACCTCAAAACAAAAAACAAAACACAACAAAAAAAATGAAAACAAGTAAAAAGAAGTAATCAAAAAATAGAAGTAGGAATTAAGATTAAAAAATTAGCTTTATCCAAATGTATTCAAGCATAATCAACATTAATACAACTGTAAAAGCAAGAAGTAAGAAAGTGTAGTAATTTTGTCTATATGATTGATATTTGGTTCCCCAGCATTCTCCAAGTTCTTCATATAGATTTTAGGGGCCAGATGTACTAAGGGGCGATTTGGGTGGCGAACATCAATCGGCAGCCATCGCCGTGATTTTCCAGTGATTTTTGTTAAGATGTCATCTTAACGGTGACAATATTTTATTGATTTGTAATAATGTCTTTATGCAAAAAAAAACACTTTGTCCAAAAAAAACCAATGTACATTCTTACCTACATTTTATGCATAGAGACCATAGTATAAACTAACTTATGCATGGAGGAAAATTATTCTTTTTAAAGAATATCAGAGAACACTTTATTATTTCTTATGCACAGAGGACTGGTTAGTTATTTCATACAGGATCAGGGGACACTATTATTTCTAATGCACGGAGAACTGGTTAGTTATTTCATACAGGATCGGGGAACACTATTATTTCTTATGCACAGAGGACTGCTTAGTTATTTCATATGGGATCGGAGAGGTGTGGGGCTCCGGTCCGAATGGCCGATTTTCGAATTGGCCATTCCTCCCCAGTCAGTTGTGAACTGGCTGGGATTTCGATTGCATATGCCTCGAGGAGGCATTGCAATCGATCCACGGAACACCGAGCTTTCGTGCTCCGAAAAGTGTAAAAAAAAGTCCCTCACTACTTCCATTAATTGTTACCCTAACACTTTATTAGTTCTTATGCATGGTTTGCTATTTCATACAGGATTGGGGGACATTTTGATTGTGGCGACATGCTATTAACCCTTCGCCTGCTGCCGCTGATGATAAACATGGGTATGCTGTGCCTCCTAGTTCTATATGTGGCAGCATGCTAAGCACATATGGGAAGATCCAGACCCCCGCACGCTTTACGTAAGCATAACATTAATCCCCAATGTCCTATACAGATTGTAAGTTTATGAGCAGGGCCCTCTTACCTACCCAGTCTGTTTGTTACTACCCAGTCTTGTTACAATGGGGTAGATCCAGAACAACGTCTGTGTATGTACTTACGTACACTAACGTATGTAAATACGCATGCACGTAACACAAAATATTACGTTTTGTTGATGGTAAATTACGTAAACACACCCATGACACGTAATATTAAATACGTCCGCACACGTGCGTATTGTATATGAATATACGCTGAACGTAGTACATGACGGTAGTAATCGTGGATCATGCGGATGTTTGCTAAATACGTACGTCTAATTCACAAGTACATTTTTTTCCATTGTAGGCATGCGTTTTTTTAAATTAAGGTTCTACACATATAAAATTACATGATTACATTTGTATATTTTGTCTAAATAGATATAAATTTATAAATGTAATATTTCTAATTGTATGTTTTATGTGTTAATTTTACAACCTACATATTTTTGAGAACTAAATTACAATTAATAAAAACTATTTAATTATTAATTAGTATATTACATATTGGACATTAACCAAACCTATGTTTTTTTTATCCATAATGTCAATCATAATAAAAATGATTATTGAAAATGCATGATTATGTACATGTCTCATTTGTTTTTTGTTTAATATCTCAAACATGTGTAATTGTTGTTAATGATAATTTTTCTATAATGTTATGTAAGTATGTATATGTAATTATGTTATGTGGTCCATCAAAAATAGTACACATTTTGAAAAGATAAAAAGTTTTTATTTAAACATAGCAAACAAAACAAAACATAAAAAAATATTAAATATAAAGTAATACAAAAATAAATGTAAAAAAAAACCTAACTACCTAACTATTAAAAGTATAAAATAAATTAATTAACATTTGGGCAGTTTGACCCATTTGCACCATCATGTGCAGCATATTTAAAATTTCTTCACTGAAGGAGTCCATGTTGTGCACATCTGTTGGTAAAAAAAATACATATTTAGCATTTCAATTCCTATCCAAAAATACTAATTACACTCAATACAATACTTCAGATTTAAAACAGATGTCAAATATAGCTGTTTTTGTTACATTTGTACATTTCTTTGTTTTAGTTGCTTCAACATCGTAATTTGTTACAAATGGACAATGAAAATTAAATTTTTACAATACTAATTTTCTACATTTGTGGAGATGGAAAATATCAACAATTAAAGCAGCTCCATTATACCAGTACTGTGACATTTGAAATGTCATACATATTCCTGGTATGTCCATAATTATTATTAGATCATTTACATTATTAAAGAGCAAATAAATAAATGGTTTCTGATGTTTATTTTACCTAACATTTTTATGGATGCAGATGTAACAATCTTATTTTTGTAACCTTGTTAAAATTTTGCATGTAAACTCAAGTTTGTGGGTTATTAGTAAAGAAAAACATACACGTCATGTCACCATATACATAACCCAATTTGAAAGAAAAATATATTTAAAAAAATAAACTTACCAATTCCCCCTTCAATCTGTTCTGGCTGCACATGATGGTGCAGCACCTCCTGCTCCTCCAGCTCCTCCTCAGCCTGGACCTCCCTCTGGGGGCATTGGGACTATCCGCCTCCTCCAGCTTCTCCTCAGGCTGGACCTCAACCTGGGGGAATGTGGAGCCTGCTCCTCCTCCAGCTCCTCCTCCGTCTCCTCCACCCGCTCCAGGCGCCGGGCGAATTCTGCCATTCTGTGTCTGTCCCGTCCTAATCGATATATTAAAAATATACACATTTTAATTACCATAAACACCCTTTAAAGTCCAGAAAAAAATCATATTAAGTATTAAACAAAAAAATAAACTACTAAAGTACATTCAAAAGATGGTGTTTACTGCTTTATCATAGTTTCTCTTGCCCTATTAACATGTGTACGCCATTGTCTGTATCTTGAAACGCCATCAAAGAGAAACCAATCTTCTTTCACAAAGCTTTTTTAAAATCAATATTTACTAATATGATACATACATATCAATGTCAAAGACATAACAATAAATTTTAATGGCACACACACCATGGCCATCACTACAACAGCAAACTTCAAACTACGTTTTAATAAACTAATACATATATATCTAAAATGGAAAGTTGCAAAAGTCAAGTTCTGCCAACATATTAGTATTTAATGGAATAACAAATGACAAAATGATTAAAATCATGATTTCACCAACAACACAATAATACCATTGCATTGTAAGCAGCACATAAGTTAAAACTACTGATTGTATTGTGAAAGTAAATACTTACTGCGCGCATGACGCTGGATCTGCATGCGGACCTCCACCAGCAGATTTGGTTGGCGCCACGTATACGCAATCTACGTTGCAAAAAGTAATGTAGATAGCGTAACGAAATTACTGCGCATGCGCAGTAGTTCATATCGGTAAACTCCGGCCGCACATGCAATGCGGCCGGAGGTCTGAATACGGTCCTGACTCTGGATCAGGCCCAATATTCTTAATATTGTTGCCTTTTTTATGGGTTGCCCTAATGCAGCACACAGGTTCTAGGAGCTACATGAACAAAAAAAAAATTAAACCGGCAGGTGCATACATGAGGGCTCCACCAGACCGGTCCAGACACCGAAACCGAGATTTTAATAGCCAAAAAGTGCTCTCTATGACCTGTCTGGTGGCCGGTCTGGTGGCCGTATGTGCTGCATTGTATGCAATCTGTTGATCTGTACTGGCGTTCAACACTGGCGTTAACAGAAATTGCCTCTGATGATAGGCGCTGTCACCTATAGAATAAATAATGTATTTTGTAATCACATGTTATAAGGAAGGTTTAATGTGCAATTTTCACCTCAATTAAATTAAGTTACCTAACAGCCACGCATCATTACCACTTTCAGAATGTCTTCTATTTAATTTACGCCATATTGTTGATAGCCGCATGACATGGGCATCATGACAACTCCCAGGGTATTTGGCTACAACATTACAAATGAGGAGGTTGGCGTCACACACCACCTGGATATTCAGAGAGTGGAAATCCTTGCGATTTAGGAAAAGCATAGGGTTTCCACCCCTTGGCACCAGACCGATGTGCGTACCGTCCACGGCTCCTATAACGTGCGGGAAACCAGCAATCCCCCGAAATTGCTGCTTAATAGGCACAAGAACTTCCTCACTCAATGGGATATTTATAAATTGTGCATACCCTCAAAACTTCCTCTAGCGCACGACTAAAGGAATATTGGGCCATTCCTGTTGTGCATCCCATCACCCTCAATGTTCCAGAGGCACAAAATTGTAACATCGCCAGGAATTTAGTTAATGGTGAAATTAATGTACGTGCCATTATATTGGCTTCAAGATCAGATCTTACAGTCTCCAAGGTTTCCAGTATGACATGTGGAGGAAGGCGATAGCGGCGCCGAACCTCCTCGTCAGACACATTAAACAGGCTGATACGTGGTTTAAAGATGCGCTCCCTGGTCCTCAGGCGATGACTCGGACGTGGACGAAAGACCATGCTATGGAGCTGGTCCTCTTCTTACACAGCAGCAGCCGCAATGAGGATACCAGACATCTGAAACATTAGTAGAAATGCACATAAGAAGGTAAATAAATATTATTTTTTTAATTCTATACATATAACATGTTGGAGGATTAAATGCATAACATATATTGAAAAAAATGGCGTACATCCAGAGAAGATTATGTGGTTCTATTGTGAAAATTACTATATTTTTAAAACAGTCACCTATTAAAAGGATAAAATTAAGTTGTATGCATCAAAAATATAGATAATTTTATCCCATGGTAATGAACTTGCTTTAGGGCAGTTGTGAAACAATTATAGGAGATTATTATTTAAAAAATTAAACACAAAACAATTTGTTATAAACTTATATAAAAAAAAACAAAAAAAAAACTTAAATAAAATTAAATTTTATAACATGTATAAAATAAACATTAGAAATTATCAAGTGTAAGCGAAATACATGAAACTAAGACTGAAACATAATAGTGTTTAAATTAACATAGCAACATTCAACATACACTTACATTAGCTAGAGGGCCAACAGAACACATGTTTATAATTTTTCAAAGGAAAAACGAAAATCTAATAAAAAAAGATAAAAATAAAAAAATCACATATTAAAATGATTTACTTTGAATTACATTACATACATAAGATTTAAAACATTATTTTAATTATTTATTTTATTAATACATAAGTAAGCAAACAAAATAAATAATTTTTATACATGTATAATAAGTTACGACATTAATCATGTGTACTTACCCAAAATTCAATCTCACAAAATTTTTAGTTTGCAAACCACAGTTTTAGAGGACTCAACTCAATTATTCACAAGGAACAGCATAAGGAAACACTAGCAGGGTTGGGATTTATATAGATTGCACAATTAGGTAATTAATCATTCTTTCGTATGTGTAGCTACAGGTGCATGGCTCCATAATAAGTATTTACTCTGATAAACGAACTTACGCGGTGACACGGAAATGCAACAACTTTTGCTCTTACGCGAATGAAACCCTACCTTTACTTTTGTTCATGTAAATTCACTTACGTTTGTTTTTAGAGATATGTGGATCGATTGTAAATACGTTCCCACGCCAACTTTACTCATTAACATATTTAGAAACTCGCATAAATTACGATTGTCATGCCCCCTCCATTACGTAGGCGTAAAATCAAAATTACGTAATTCAGGATCACACGTAGAGTGAAATACGTACCTGTGGACGTATTTTCATGCTTAAATACGCCAACTACGCATGCGCAGATCACTCAAAATCACCACTTACGCATATGGAAGGACGAATAAACGCACGCAGACGTTGTTCTGGATCTGGGCCAATGATTGTAAAATTGTAAAGCGCTACCTAATCTGATGGTGCTATATAAAAACCTGTTAATAAATAAACAAATAAAAAACATTTTCATTGACTCCATCTATAAAGGCTGGGGCTGAACCAGTGCTGTGCTTCTGTATTTCAGATGGAAGTGCAGCCAAAATCAGCACTTTGCATGCTCACAACTTAAGCATGCACAGAAAGATGGGTGCAAGGCTGCCCATCCAACTGTGTCCACATTCGACAGCACTACACCAGTTACAGTAAAAAAAATACATTCAAAAATAAAAACTCAATGAATAACAGGACATCCCTGCCGCACATAACAGCTATGCTGGGCTATATTTATAACTAGTGATAGTGTGGGAATTTTTTTTTTTTATCTTAACGGGCTGGCCCTTATTTTAATCAATTACTACAGGGGACATTACAGGCCACAGGTGGTTCCCCAAGTGCCAGCATTCACTGGCATCCTTGGGTATGCTAGTGCTTGTAGTACTGAAAGCATGTAGTACTACAGCATGCCCTGTGGTGGTGCAATTTCAATTATTTATTTAAATTGCCGGAAAGGGGGGAATTTATTTTAAAATAAATTTATAAATTTAATTTAATAATACAGCGCCACTGTAACCCACAGCTGGTGTTCCTACAGCTCATGAGTACCACCTATGCAACTTTTAAAATGTGTCAGTCAGTAATTCACACACCTGTGCTCCATCAAGGAGACTTGGAAATCATGCACTGTTAGTGGTCCCTGAGGACCAGGGTTGGGAAACACTGAGATAGAAGGCTGGATCCAGACTTACGTAAGTGCTTGAAATTAGTTACTCTGGGCTAAACCATGTTGATTGCAGGGGAGTCATATTTTATCTGTTGCAAACAGTATTAGAGTTGAAAGGTGATGTTTCCTATCCCAAGTCTAAATAACAGAGTGATAGTAACGCTGGTC
>WWET01005700.1:72568-85636 GCA_011038615.1 Limnodynastes dumerilii
CATATATATAGTTATATATTATATAGTAATAATAACTTTATAAGTCATGCCTATTATGTTATTATTACAAATAAATAATAATAATAATAACAACAACAACTTTATAAGTCTTGCCTGGGTTTAAATTTAAGACTAATAAACTTTATTTCATTCCACAACAGAGATACCCATTGTTAGGATAAGAAAACAAGCATCTCACACAAGAATTATAGACACATTATATTACTTTCTTACTGTTTTTTTCCCTGTGCTATAGGGAAAATTAGTGGTTATATACATGCTTCTTTCCTCAGGTGGCTACTTAGGTGCAGAGCAGTAATGTGATGACAGCTGCTAGCAATGTATTTATAAAAAGTGCTGAGCATTCTTACATGACGTGCTGAGTGCTGTTTAAAGCTGCCATGTCCAACTGATTGTCTCAACACACGCTAGATAGGGCTCCGCCCCTACCCCATCCACACTCTTGCCCTGAACCGTTCAACTTCTGCCACCCATTACAGTTACTCTGTGTGCCTGTCTGTCACATTTCTGCTTGCTCTGTTTCCTTGTCATTGGCCATTCCTGGAATTCTGCATGTCCTTACTCCAGTTTGGACAAAAGACCATTCATGTTACTAGGCTTTACATTTATTACGGTTCAGTTACCGATATAGGACCTATCTCTGCATACCTCTGCACTGTGCTTGGCCAGAACAGAAGCATACACAGTTATGGAGATTCAGAAGCAAATGCAACTCTTTAGGAACCTCTGTTCTGAGGGGCATTATGGGTGAAGGAAGAGATGGAGAAACACACTCAATGCATGTTCCCACAAATGAGCCCAATCCAGACCTGATTGCTAGCATCAAAATGCACCAACCACAGGACCTGTCTAAGTCCAGGAAGCTGATGATGGCTGACTCTCCACATGAGACAACTGGAGTGTCAAAATTTGCAAATGCTTCATTAAAGGTTTATTTATTCTCTGTGGGCACTGTAATTTTTTAAATGATAGTGACGGAATATTTACATTCTTTTATCATTTCTTATTATAGGGGGACACTTGGGACGTTATTTTTTTATTTTTTGTAAGGGCACAGTAACGTTTTTTGGGGCAAGGCATGCTGCCGATAGTAGTGCTACTAGAGCAAGCATGCCTTGTCGTTCATGGGCATATTTGCACCAGTAGTTATACTAGCGGCAGCATGCCCGGGCAGGCTGTTCTTTATTTATTTAATATAATTTGGTGGCGGCGGCAGGATAGGCGGGAGAAGGGGTCAATTGGTTTGCAAGAAACAAACCAATTTAAAACCAAGCCATGCGGTCGGAGCAATTATGGCTCCGACTGCTTTTTTTTTTTTTTTTTTTTTTGGCCAATTCAGAGGTGCGTGTTTCTGAAGAAACACGCACCTCTGGATAGAAGTTTTAGCTGTTGCGACTTGCGGCGCATCCGCTAAAACTCTGAATCAGGTCCCGTATCTATATTGGTCACTCCATCATTGCATTGTAGCAAGTAACAAACTAATTGACTAATTAAAAGTTTTTGTCTAAATAGATTTCTTGAGATTTGCTAATTTCTGATAAGATCGTAAGTGAAGCCTCTCCACTCTACTGCTACATATGCTGGTTTACGTAAATTAAGATAGTTTGACCTGTAAGAGGTGACAGCTTAGAGCATCGGTGACCTATTTCCTTTTCTCCTTTTCTATGGTCATGGAAATATATATTTATAATCAAGTGGGCCTACATGCCTTTCTATAGCCATCAAAATTCACTGAGGTGCATAGCTGTAAAACTCTTCCTTACACCATAAATCTACTTTCTTCATGTAATTTCACTGACATAATTGTCCTTCTTATAATGCAACACATAACCATTTTATTATAGGTGTTAGGCAATAAATAATGACTACATAGCTTAGTCAGCAAACTATTAAAGGTTACTGCTACTTGCCAAATTTATAGAGAGTCTTCTGACCCCATTAGGAGACCTGCAAACCCAAAACTGAATTTTATTTCTCCAGACATAATTTACATTCGTATCTAGCTTTGATATGGGAAATGCTGACTTATTTTTTTCACTGCAACATTCCAGCAAAATCCTGCATATTATGTAGTAGACTTTCCATGTTTCTGCCACCATTTCCTAGTGTCACAGGAAAGGCACAACAGTGAATTCAACTTTTGACCTTAAGGCACTCCATATCTCAAAGTGCCATGGGAATTTCATTCTGTAGACTGGTGGTAACTTCAAACCAATGCTATATATTTTGAATAGATCATTCAGTACGATTAATGCGGTCAGCTAACCAGACATTCCAAACATGTCTGACCTAAATTATTAAAATGCAACACCAGTAACGTAACAATACGGTGGAGGAAAATGAACAAATCTTGCTTATCTGTACTGTGTCAGGCCTATTAAAATGTTCATTTTTCTCTGGTTAGGGTATGCTCATTTATGGTCACATTTAAATGCCGTATTATACTTTAACTGCCAAGTTCATCTTAATGTTACAAAAGTGTCTTCAATACTTAAGGCACATGCATCATGTGTGGGCTGTGTGCGATTCAAAGGCACATGTAATGGTAGCTCTGGATGTTTATGTGAGGAGGGCATGTAGTGTATGGGCAGAAAGCAGCAAAGCGCAATGCAGCTACGCGAATGTATACATTATGCGAGTGTAGGTAATATATACCGAAAATTGAAGTTATGAAGAGTGCAAGTGATTCTGTCGCAATATGAATCCACTAAAGAAATATCATAGAATGAATATTGATCCATGGATTATGAAATAATGAAATCGTTTAATTAATATTTATATAAAATATTTTATACCTACACAGTGCCAGCAGCGATTTAAAAGTTTTGTTTTGCACTTGAATTACTGTATGAAATTCTAATGCAAGGGTAACAAAATAGGTTGTCAAGTGTCACCCCTTGGGCTTGGCTGGTGCAAATATTTTGATGTAAGCCGTGCTTATTTCCTTTGTTGTTTGGCTATGGATCGTGTGCACTTGCTTGGGCCCACCCTCACTGTACATTAACTACATGCTTCCAGCCCCTACCTCCCTTGATATAGTCTAGATCAGCCACGATTGTGTGTGTCCTTCTTCTTGTCCTTCTAGAGCATACACAGTACAAAGTCATGCCTAGATACACTACACAAGCTGACTTATACTCACCTCTGGCTCGGAGCCCTAGGGCCACATTTACTAAGCTGCGGGTTTGGAAAAGTGGACCGAATTGTAATTGATGACTAAAGCTGTGTTATCCAGCAGTGAATAGGTGGCTCAAATAGCAGAATGGGGGTTCAGTGCCTAACTTGACAATTAACTAAACATACTATAATCAACCTTGGCGCCTCCAGCAAACAGCCATACCCAACACAACCCAGTCATAATGCTCACCCTAGCACTTGGAATGTGGCATACCTAATGGCCCCAATAGCTATGGAATGGTGCCCTAGCAACTCTGCTGGGTTGAGTACCAAAAGACTGTTTGCTCTAGCTTAGAGTTCCCCCAATTGCGCCAATCACCTTGCTGACCCCCCACTGCTTCCGCCAAACCATGCACTGTCTGAATGGAGAAACATGAAATCACTTAACCAACTTTATGGGAGGGAGAGAGATTTCCTGATGTGAGGTTAGAAGCTTCTCCCAGACAGACCTCAATTATCTCCTGCCTAACCACCCCCCTTTCCTATCCCACCCAATCTAAAAGCACAACAAACTGCCCTATTAGCCCCTATCCTAACCAATCCTAGCTAACCCACTAAAACCTATCAACTCCTGCCTGACCTGGTGCTAAGATGAGTCCCTGTCTGCCGTTTATGCTCACTACAGCCCTATGGAGTTCCTTTGCCTTGCAAACTTGTATACTTAGTAAATAGCCTCCGCGCCACCAGATTTAGTATTATTATATGCCCCTTTGCAAGATATAAATAGGCACCAATGACTATATCGTCTACCACAACAAGACATTTGCATTCATGTGCACTTCATCCAGGCATTAATCAAGAGCAGGATGCTAAGGCCAGACCCAGGCTTCCATCATATCTAATCTCTAAGAGAAAATTTCCTATGGATCTGTAGCTGACCTGCTCTTCACTCTTAATTGAATGGAATATGTTTTGGAAGTCTGCATGTGGCCCTTATTGTCTAATACATCAGGTTCATACGTTGCATGTAAGCCTACTGTATAAAGAATATAGTGGGCAAGAGGAACTCAGCAAAGTCCATAGTGAAATAATGAGGCTCAAGAGCCAGAATAACATTCAATGCTGAAGGTACTTGAGTTCCAGGGGTCAGGCTCAGTGTGTAGCCACAATGACTGTTGTGTGGCTGTTGTGTGGCTATGCGCACAACTCTATTTCTACATACTTTCCAGCCTACCTATATATGGCACTATATATAAGTTTTTTCACTGGGTGCTTGCTACAGCCTCGCTGTGCTATATATATAATTTCCTTAAAATAAAGATTTTTCAGCCAAACATGTAATTTAAACTTTATAAGAACACCCAAAGAACACACCATCAAGCACAATGTGAAAACTCTTTACTCAAACTTCACTGATTGTAAATTAACCCATGGCCCCTGAATGTTGATGTAGCATGTTAATCACTGAACCACCCTTAAAAATGCTAAAATTAAATGACCTTGTATGAACTTATTGCCATAAGTCTCTATAGACTTGAAAGAAGTCAGTGCGTGAAAGCTTGTTTTATAGATTTTAGGCGCATCTAAAAGAAAATAATAAAAAAATTAACAAAAAGGAAAGTTTATTCTGATTTAATTATAAAATAAAAATGTGGAAAATTGCAATTTGTTAATGATATTATTAGAAATCAATAAAGCTAGTGGTTTTATGTGTTTTTTTGTTATTAGTTTGTGTTACATGCAGGAAAATTACTACTACGAAAAAGGGTTACTGATCACTGAAATAGCCAACAAAGTAGAACAGAAAAACTAGGCAGACTGGATGTGGCCAAGTGGTTCTTATCTGCCATCACATTTTATGTTTGTGGTGGTGGCTCATATAGTAGCACTTGTGCTTCACACTGCTGAGGTCATGAGTTCAATTCTAGGTCTTTTCTTTGTGGAGTTTGTATGTTCTCCCCTTGTCTGAGCGGGTTTCCTCTGGGTGCTCCATTTTTCTCCCTCATTTTAAAAACATGCTGGTTAATTGGCTGCTAAATAAAATTAACCCTAGTCTGTGTATGTAAGTGTTAGAGACCTTAGTATGTAGCTCCAAAAGGGACAAAGACTGATGAGTGGCTAATGTTCTCTGTAAAGTGCTGGCGCTATATAAATAAGCAATAATAATATGTTTCTATGCCTGTGTGTGGCAGCCCACAGATGGGTTATAGTGTTGTGCATGTGTTTGATGGAAGGACATGGGTGTCTCCAACACACATTGGTGTATATGTACAAATACACCCATTCTCAACAGGATTTCTCTTTTAGATAAAAATGAAAATGGTGATAAGAAATATAGATGACCTGCCACTCAATGATTATAACATTTAGCCAAGTCATAGACTTCTGTCGGTGTTATATCTAAAGTTGATGTGATGTGAAAACAGCTAAGTGACCTTACCAGACAACATCCCTGTCCATAAATCAAAAACATTTTTATCATAAAGATGAAAAGACAGGTCCAAGGCTCAACTCAGGTCAGTCTCTTCTGCCTCCTGTGGTTTTTAAAGTCTCATCTTTCCATTACTAGTTTTCCCTAACCCTTCTTCTATCACTCTTTACATTAACACAAAGCTCAGGCCTCTTCCCAGCAGAACTTACTTTCATTAATGAACATTGATAATGAAGAACTGCATAACCCTGCAGTTTATACTGACGTCCTTCTTAGATACTAAGAGATGTCATCCGTCTGAGCTAGAACACAAAGCAAGCGTGTTTCTCTTCTAAATAATGTATTCAATGCACTGATACATATTTGCAAAACAAATTTGTTCCCAAAATCTCAGTAAACTCCTGTTTTTAAACTTTTTTAATGTATTTTTCTGTTAAAAATATCACTATGTAGTTTTATTGGAGCATTCTCTGCATTTGCCCCCATATTCAACATTTTTTTCATTAATACAGAGTAAAAAGAACGCTGACCAACAAGTAAAGATACCAATATCCTTCAGTTATAATGTCCGTGTTTTTTTTTTGCTATTAGTATGTGTGGCCCTTTGTGAACTACTGGATTCCTAAGGAGCCAGCCTGATCTAACTTAAAGCAGGACCTCAAATATGCAGATTAAGGTATAACCATTTTGGGTGCCATTACAGATCTCAAAAATATTTGTTTCAAACATTAACAAAATTAATGTAATAAACTATATATTATGGCAAAAAAAATAATTTATTTGATATTCTTTTTTATAAACCTTTTCATTTGGAGAAACTTCTATTAATGATTTCTGAATCAGTAGCTTTCCATAGTCACATGAAAATGATTGTATATATCAGCTATACTTTGAATGGTTCTTGCAAGATGTTTTCTTTATTGTGACATTTTACCTCTCCTTCTTTTCTCTGTACAGCTTTGGAGCTCTGGTCTATATAAATATTTGGGTCAGATAAATGAGTGAGCCTTGACATATATTAATATTTTACTGTATAAGAAAGACCTATGCTATAGGGGATGTTCATGACCATCTGGAACAAGCCGAGTGTGTATAGGCTTCATTGTCTGTTTCTTGCAAATTATAAAAAAAATCATTTTTCATTCACTAGGACTTGTGCCACTAATCAGCAAGTCTTAAGCCTTTTGAAGATACCAAGGGGCTTATTATAACCTAAATAAAAATTGAGTAAAGTGGATATGAGAAGAACACAGACACATGAAACATATGTAGAGCAAAAGAGAGGAAGGGCCGTATTCACACCTAAGAAGCAGAAGCTTCTTAGGCGCGTAGATTTACAAAATTTACAAGATTTACAAAATAACCTACTACACATGGGCAGGTCATTTACGCAATCTATGTACCAGTTAGGTATATAGATTGCCTCCTCGTGGTCTTTAAAGTTTATTTAGAAAGAGGCGCTAATGCCACCTCGGGGAGTGTAAATAAACAACTGGGCAGACTGGATGGGCCAAACACCAGAGTAAAACCATTAAATCATTAAATTTCAGGGGGAGTCAAGTGAATGTTATTCTTTACATACAGGGAGAATACTTTGCTTTCGCTCATTGCACACAGATACTGACCAGTTTAAATTTAAAAGTGTTATTTAGACCTGGGCCAGAAAACATCCAGTCTCAGTGCTACAATTGTTTGCAACCAATGAAATTAACCTCCCCTGTAATTCAACATGGTTTTACCCAGGTGAAAATTTCTAATTGTTTTCTTTTGGTCTGTTGAACTTAACTTTCCTTGACCGTATTTACACCTAAGAGTGAGTTAGGTGTGGACAGATCCTCAACTAACTCACCCGTCCTGCCCTTACCCGCCCCCGTTTTTAGGTGCCTTATGGCGTCTTATCGTGCGTAGTTTCCTTGTTAAGAAGGAAACTACGCACGGACATTTCCTCTCCCCACCTCTTTCCTGCCCTCCCCGGCTAATCTAAGTCCCTCCCATTTCTAACTAAATAACTATACTGACCCTAGACCCTATTTACCCTCAATTTAGTTAGAGAGTTAGGATATCCTTATATTTATCCCAAGCATGTTTAAACTGTTCTACTGTGTTAGCCTCAACCACCTCAGATGGGAGGCTATTCCACTTATCTATCACCCTTTCAGTGAAATTTTTCTGCATATCTCCTCTGAATCTACCACCCTCCAGTTTATAATCAACTGCCTCCTGTTTTCATATTATTTTCAAATTCTGGATCTGGTACAAAAGGAACATTAAGAGATTTGATGAGAACATTGGTAAAGAGAAAGAGATATAGGAATAGGAAGAAAAAAATACATAGCTGAAATTGTCACTGTCACAGCAGGGGAAAAAATAAAATACTGCTGAAATAAAAAATTCCTTTGTCTTGAACTCTATTTTTGGGCTCTGTGTGGTTCCACATTTCTAAAACTGGCAAATTCTTTCCCTTGGAGGCAAATGATTATCAGCACTATATCTTCCTAATGGATCAGATCAAACCATCAGATGTTACTGAGCTGTAGGCTGATGGAAATGCATGGTAAGTTCAGCCAATGGTCGGTAACCTAAGTAGAAAAAAAACACATTTTTAGTTTATCTTTCAATTCTCAGTGAATGATCATTTTTGTTTATTTTTATCAATTAAAGTTTATTGATTTTATAATGTAAAAAATATAACAGAAGTATGGGGAAGGGGTACAGAAAGGAAAAAAAAAGGGGAGGGGAAGGGAGGGGAACATCGCATGATACAACGTATATAAGTTCAGCCTTAAATAGCATCTCCAACAGGGCAGGATAAATACACCATAACATAGTAGCATTGATATACAAACATAAGCAGGCTCCATAGAAGCACAAAAGACCTTATAAACTTGGCCGGGGCTAAGGGGGCTGAAATGAACCAATGCCATTACCATGTGACCCAGAGATGAAATAGAGTACAAGGGCTAGGTCAGCGTTGGCTGACGCCTACTTTCCTCCTGGAGGTTCATTTTTGTTTATTACAATTTGCTTTCATAAGCCTGAGCCCTGTCTAACAAGCAGATGAAAACTTCTCCACCTCAAAAGGATATATGCCTTTGTAAATGTAGATTTTCAACTTGTATCAATCAAATATAATACTCAGATTTCATCGATGGTGGTGGACCTGGAGTCAAGTGTATGTAAGATGTATATGCTCAGAGGAACACATTTGTCATTTAATGTTTTTTTTTCTTATAAAATAATTAATAATTAGTACTAGAAATGTGATAATTTTAGAAAGCTTGGATATCAAGGTCTACCATAAAAGAGCATTCAGGACTAGATATCTTGATGTGTAAAATAGAAGTACATCTTTTTTATTCTGCATATCTATATATTCATTCATGGCCATATTTTAGTTATTAATATTCATATTATTCTAATCTGCATGATCAAAAATTTAAAAAAAGGTAGATAAAAAACAAACTGTAGTCAAATTGCCAGGATGGTCAATGCAGCACTCTCTCATATGAGACAGTAATATAATGTAACTGAGTTACAACAGCATTGCTTGGACAGAATGATAATCTGTTAGTAAAGGGTAATAAGGGGAGTAGAGGCAGCCAAGAGAGTCTGAGGGCCAGATTTACTAAGCTGAGGGAAAGGAAAAGTGGAGATGTTGCCCATAGTAATCAGTCAGAATATAGCTGACTATGTAATAGGAAAGTAAGAAATATAATCTGATTGGTTGCTATGGGTAACATTGGTGAGAGGCATTGGTGATGCCTCTGTCTCCTCATCTCCTCAAGTTCACTTCCTAGGTGTCATACTTGATTCAATTTCCTTTATACCACACATCCGTGCCCTCTCTCATTCTTGTCATTTCCACCTACGCAACATTGCATGCATCTTTCCCTTCCACACCAATGAAGCTACTAAAACCCTCATCCCTTCTTTAGTCATATCACGCCTCGACTACTGTAATCTCCTCCTCACCTGTCTTGCCCCCCTTCAATGCTGCTTCCACGCTTATCTTCCTCTCTCGTCGCTCTACCTCGGCCTCTCTTTTATGTCAAACCCACCACTGGCTTCCTGTCTGCTTCAGACCTCTCTTAAAACTCCTTACCCTCACCTTTAAGGCCATCTCCTTATCCACTGCTCCCTACTTCTCTTCCCTCAACAACATGCACACCCCTTCCCGCCCTCTCTGTTCTGCTAACCAGCGCTGTCTGACCTCTTTACTACTACTTCTCACGCCCGTATCCAGGACTTCTCCCGTCCTGCACCTCTGCACTGGAATGGCCTCACTTCTTCAGTCAGACTCTCCCCCACATTGCAGGTCTTCATGCGTTCACTCAAAACACACCTGTTCAGGCTAGCCTACCCCTCCTCCACTTAACATCCTCACTGCATCCTACAACTATCCCTTCTCTTCCTACCCCCTCTCCTCCACTCACATCAGCAGTTCACTTCCTTCCCCCTTCCTTATCTCTTCTTTAAGTTCTTCCCACTTAGTGTGTTAGCTCACGTGAGCAGGGCCCTCCATCCTAGTGTTGTTCCGTCCTTCACAACTTTCCCCTCACTTCGTACCCCCTTGTCCCCCTCTGCTACTCTTTTACCCCATCCCCACCTGGTGGCTCCCTCTCAACCTCTCATTGCGCTCTATCCCACGTTCCCTAATCTTCCAACCTTGACATCTCACATTTTGCCTTGCATTCTGTGCTTGCTTCGCTTATTGTAATTTTGTGATATTCTTATATTTATATTGTATTTAATATGTACTATGCTGTCCATCCCTACCCTGTATGTCTGTACTGTATTTTGTTGTATTTTGTTTGGTGCTGCAGACAAATAAATAAATGTTAATAATAATTAATAATAAATATGCAATCTAGGTAATGAAATGTTACGTAGATAGCGTAAAATAGTTACTACACATGCGTAGTAGCTCTGCACCTAAAACTACGCTCGTAAGAAGAAAAATTCTCAATTGAGAATCAGGTCCAAGGTTAACTGAGGCAATTTGTCCAAGACAGGAAATGCATGCAAATGGAAGCACTCAGAAGTACAGATACAGATAAATAGTGAGCCGTTGGCAGTGAACTAAATCTGAATCAAGTTTAGAAACATTTATAGTGAACTTCCAAGCACATATATTGGATGCTACAAGTCCGACGCATTCAAAAGTCTTTATTAAAAAAATATCTGCATACGCAAGAAACAACAAAACCAAAATACAGCAGCATATTTTTTTGCATTAATATTGTACGCCCTCAATGGTAGTTCTGCACGACAAAAGAATCTAAAGAAGAATTGGACAAACCAATCTTGAGAGCATACAGACTTGTAAATTGTGCAATAAGATTTGGATGTGAAGTTGATAGCACTAATTAAAACAGCAGCCAACCAAAGGAATTATAAAGGGTCCTACCCCCTTAAAAAAAGTATTAAGAAAATAATGGGTTAATCCCTTTAGTGAGCGCTGTAAAAAATACCAATAAATAAATGATAAAATATAAATAAATAAATAGTAAGCAGGGTGTGCGCTAAAACCTATTAGTGTTGTTCCATGGGACTCCAATTCGACACATGGGAAACAAGAAATGGAATAAAAGAGATTTATTAAACACAATAAAAAGACTTCAAGGGGAAGCCTGCAGGAAGTACGTGGAGCTCTGGTCGACGCTGGATCACCGAACTGACGCGTTTCGAGGGGTCGCCTCTTTCTCAAAGTGGTTGAAGTTTCCACGTTGTGATTTTCCATCCTAGGACGGTCCCGGGCTACTACGTCCTCACCACAAGACACTTCAAGCTTTGGCTTTTACAGCAGCCTATAGAAGTTTACAAACTACAAATGTGTTTTTTTTTAACTTTAAAATACATTTTTTTAAATAATATAGTGTGTTACATAATGAGTGACTAGAATATGTGGCAATCCGCAGCTTATCCGTTATTATCCGTTGCTGTTTTAGTTTAATGTACTATATCTATTATAAAACCATATGAAGGGCTTTTTTTTTAAATTAAAATAGGGCCATTTAATGAACTAAAATTGGCTCCAATTTATACTTACACCAGCATTGAGTTGGTATAAAAATCTAAGTGGAAGCGCATTGAATCCGACCTGCTACTGCGCTTGCGGCAGCATTAAACTGTCCACTTGCTAATTTAAATACAGTGAACCTCACCGTAGCATTAGCACAGTGGACACAGATGCAAACACAGGCGAATGGGAAACAATTTGCCCCTCTTTCTGTGCTCATTACCGTTCTGCACACACACAGAGTGGTTTCCCACTGAGCTTCAGTATGAAACACACATGGAAGCGCTGCTCCGGATCTGGTCCATTGTTTAGAGCTGCTCCTTTATTGACAATGTTGCCTGCACTAAATCTCTCTCCTCTGCTTGTATTAAGTGGGATTCCAACCCCATATATAGCGGAGAACCTTTGGATTAATTAACAAATGGTCTTGACTAATATAGGGTATTAATCAGCGCAGCAATTAAATGAATATTTTCAGAATTTGCTCAAAATAAATATAAAGAATACAATAAAGGGCAAACATTTAAAAAGTGACTGTGTCTGTTCAACTGTAAAGTACTTTAACTTACCCTTTTCCATTGCAAAGTCCCAAATAACCTTTAGTATCGTCATGTTTAATGCACACGTAAAGTTCACTGATATTAAAAAACAGGAGCAAATTAACACCTATAATGCAGGACAGAGTTCTCTGTTGCTCTGATGTGTTGCCCTCACTAACCCTTTTCTTATGCATGTGTACATTTTATGAACTACTAAAATGCCATAACCATTCATCAAATATCACCTATATATTAAGCAGTCTCAATGTTTCCGGACACACCTGCTGGTGTTTGTTCTTGTGAAATAATACTGCCATAGTCATTTCTTACATGGTAAACTGACATACTAATGACAATAAAATGCCTCCAACCTATCATTTTCACTCTATTACATGTGTTTATCCCTGAAATATGCTGTCTGAATAGTGAACGCTGTTTGAATATATAGAAAGTTATGGTTAATAGAAATATAATTAAACAACAGATGAATACAGATAGCTAAGCAGAACAATTCCTTGTACCTCTTATAAAATAATTAAGACGTGCATCAGCATAGAAACAGGGGAAGTAAGACCTGGAGCTACAGGACAAGCACCTACAAGCAACCCAAACATCTTAATTCACAGCCTGACTTTTATTGGCCTATTATCTCATCTGCAGTAAGGAAGATTGCATCGGGCCACCTTAGCAGTGCATTAGCTGGTATAATTGATAGTCAATTTGAAAACACAGTACAAGGATAATTAGACGACCATAAAATATCAGACGGCAAAGTGACTTCTAAGGGATATAAGTTAGGTGTTATACAGGAACAAATATAGCTACATCAATTGTCATTTTCTCTGCTTCTAAAAAGAGTGCCTAAGTAAGAAACCATTCTTCAATTTTTTTCTATATTCCATATATAGAACAACACACTTCATCTATATATGGAATATACG
>WWET01005701.1:13012-24297 GCA_011038615.1 Limnodynastes dumerilii
TAAATGCTTCCCCCCCCTCCAACTTCTGCCTAAACACGCCTCAAGGTGGCATTACGCCGCCTCAAGGGACGTAAATCCCAGCGTTCGGTCTGTAAAGACCGCACCTACGCTATCTACGTGACAATCGGCTACGCTATCTACGTGACAATCGGCTACATAGATAGTGTAAATGACCTACTACACATGCGCACTAGGTCATTTCGGCCATATACGAGCTTAAGAAGCCGCAGCTTCTTAAGTGTGAATCAGGCCCATAGTTATCATTTAGTATAGTTTGTTTTTGTTTGTTTTTTGCTTTGTTTTGTAGGTTTTTTTTTGTTTTATTTTTAATTCTTTTCATTTACCTGGGCTGTCAGCACAAAGCATACACAACATTTCCATATACCTTTTTTTGATGCATTTGCAAGGTTACATGTTCATCCAATGGATGTCTCTGTGGTCATCATTATCTTGGATTTAGACATATCCTGCAGCTTTTCCGGGGTGAGTAATTGCGCTACTTACCCAATTGTTCAGGTCTGGATTGAGCTCAGTTGCAGAAACACACCCTTACATTGGGCTACTATGGACAACCCCTTCTCTCCCCCCGTAATGACCCCTTTTGATGGCAGACAGCCACCGCCGGCTGTTGCGTTCTAGTCTGAATAGTGTGCACTAATTTTATGGGACACTGTTGAGTGTCTATCTCCCTCTGGACCAGTCCCTTGTGTCTATAAATACCATAAGAATCTTCAAGTGATTTGTAATTTCTATATTTCACATTTCTTTAAATTCCTGCTTTTCCTGATGTTGAAACGTTAAGCCTGCGATTCCTTGAATGGTCAGCACCTTGTATACCTTGTATATAGTATATGTGTTTCCTATTACTCACTCGTTAAAGGACCTGACCAGTCTTGATTAGAGATGTTCTAACTGGTCTCCCAGAAGGGCAGTGCACGTAGATCCATGACAAAGACCAGGGATTGCCATTTGTTGTCATGTAATAGTTGAATATGGAGCTGTCTATGGTGCTGATTGGAGCCAAGTGGTTTGTGAAAGAGATGAACAAAATCTTCTAAATCGCTCTTTGGAATTTATTCATTTCTGTGTCATTTGTTTGATTTCAGGGCAAACACACATTTTTACAGGTCCATCTGGCACCTCGTCATCTATCTCATTCCAACCTCTCATGGAAGTTCTCTGGGGTGTAGGCTGCTGGCTTCCAACCTCTCCTTGATCACAGAAGCTGGAGACATCTTAATTGGAGCCGTGATCCCTTTCCATACAGATAGGCTAAATCCAACCATTACTTTCACAGAACCCCCTCCAGAGGACATCTGCACTTGGTAAATATGATTTCATTTCTCTTTATGGACAAAGGGCAGAGATCAGAAACTTACCTACCTAGGGCCGTATTCACACCTAAGAGTGAGTTAAGTGCGAACAGAACCGCACCGTAGGTCATTTACACAATCTACGTACCAGTTATGTAGGAAACTACGCATGGCTACTTAAGGTACTGTAGCTCTATGGTATTCTTAAGTGCCAAAAGGTACTTAAATATGGGGGGCGAGTTAGGGGCTGCACCAGTGATTTAGGTGCGGATCTGTCACCTAACTCATGTGAATACGGCCCTAAGTCTGGATGAGGCCCGACGTCAGTAACCAAAACATAAAGCAACTTTTGCTAACACGGAAGAAGAGACTGCACTTCCCTGTCACTCCCCTATCTCGGGCAGAGTCCTGGACTCCTATATATCCAGAACCCTACTTAACTTCTCCACACAGATCCGTGCGGAACCGCTGCTCGACATCCCCGGCACTTAATAAGCATTTCTATCCCTCTCTCTGGAAGGGATTAGACATGCGAAAACAAGAGGCTTACATAAATCCCCTAACATTACTAAGTGAGGATCAGTCCCTAAGTTTAGTCCTTGCTACTGTACAATTACTCACTCACAATGTAAAAAAAAAACAAAAGAAAAGCTACTGAATTGTTTGTCGTCTTTGAATAATGCTAAGACATACTATGTTCTAAGAGCAGAAAACAATGTTTAGAGATTTCCTCTGAACTCCCCAGGTTCTTATTTGAAACCTATCAGCAGTTCCAGGCTCTGAGATTCGCAGTGGAGGAAATTAATCAAAATCCACAACTTCTACCAAATGTCACCCTCGGATATGTGACCTATGACTCCTGTTCAGTGCTGCACAAGGAACTGGAAGGAACCCTGGGGATGATCACCGGATACAGTCAAGCAATACCAAACTTTTTATGTATGGGAAAGCCACCGTTGGCTGCGGTCCTTGGACACTCAATGTCCACCTACTCCATCCTTATGGCTCACATCCTAGGGTTGTACAGATACCCACAGGTAAAGTTCTAAATGTATATATATATTGTGGTTAGATTTCATTACTTAGCTTTAAAAAAGGATGATCAATAAGGACTGGGGGCCGTATTCAGAGATCCGTCTGGCGATCGGACCGCAAATATACGCACGGACAGAGCAAGTTACACCTACAAAAACCCCAGTCACTCCCTTTGTTAAATCCATCCTGATGGAGACTTCCGCCTCCATAGACTAGCCTTAAGTATCCGCATCCATTTCCGTGCGTATGCGGCCTCTGTACATGCGTATCTTTGTAATCGAGCCCCCTTTCCTTCATTTAAATGTGTCTCCCCACCCATTTCTATGCAAATCCTTCCGTGCATATATTTCCGTCAGAGTTCCGTGCAGAATTTAACCACTTCCAATTCACAAGTCCATCCGCTAGGCACTTCTGCACATATCGTCTACGCTAACTGCGTATAAAAGGTTACTACGCATGCACAGTTGAAACATACTTAAAGATACGCACAAAAGTCGACGAAAATGTGGTTCTCTGAATACGGCCCTGGATCTATATTATCCGCAGCAGGTAGGATTGATGCCGGATCCTTGCTGTAATTTAAACTCCGTAGGCCACTCCCCTCTCTCATACCACCACCCACCGAGCGAAAGCTCTTACGCTTCCTGCTCTGCTCCGCTCTTTACCGCTTTCAGAATACTTACCAGGACAGATCGGGATTCTCTGGAGCCACAATTTCTTTTCCCGTATTGTGGTGCACGTTTGCATGCACCGTGTTACAAACAATCAACCATAAAATGCCTGTATTTAGTTTTCGAAATACAGGCAGCTGAAAAGCTCAATTTCGCCACTATTTAAAAAAATGACTAATTAGAAACTTTTGGGGAGGGTTCAGACTATGTCTGAATATGTCGAATTGCCCATTCCCATTACCCATTCATTAATTCGGAAACCGCCGCAGACCTGCTTACCTGTCGGTGGATCACTCTTCGCAACTTGCCCGGCAGTCACCATTTAACTGCCGCATGACGGTCTGTCAAAAAATAGACCATTGTCCCGGCAAACTACACCCATTCATTAGATTGCAAGATCTAATCCTTTCCATGTGGAAGATGATTCGAGGTTATTATTTATGACAAAATATTTTATTTTTATTATGACAATTTTGGCACAGTCCTCAATCCAAAGCATTTTTATGTCAGTTTCATACTTTGTAAAGTTCACGACAGAGCTGTTTCTCTATTTTTATTATTTCAGATAAGCCACTATGCAACAAGTGCACGACTAAGTGATCGAAGACAGTTCCCTTCCTTTTTCAGGACTGTTCCCAGTGATACCTTTCAGTCCCAGGGACTGGCTCAACTGGTATTACATTTTGGATGGACATGGGTTGGATTGGTGGCAATGGAAAATGATTATGGACAACACGGAATACAGATCATTACACAAGAACTTCTAAGGGCTGGAGCTTGTGTGGCCTTCACCCAATTCATCCTTCTCAGTCGAGCAGATAGGAATGCCCCTTATATTAGTAAAGTCATAAAACAGTCCACAGCCAAGGCTATAATTGTTTATTCCATAGATGTCTTCTTTATCCCACTCATTGAGGAGATGATCAGGATGAACGTCACTGGGAAAATATTAGTAGCAAGTGAGGCTTGGTCCATCTCATCTATTCTTCTAGAAGACAGATATTCTCATATACTCACAGGCTCTATTGGGTTTGCTTTCCATAGTTCAACGATCCCAGGATTTAGAGAGTTCCTCAAAACCAGAAATTCATGTTACAGAGAAGGGGAAGAGGTGACTCAAATTTTTTGGGAGAAGACATTTGGGTGTAAATTTTCCAACCATGTAAAGTCAATTTCAACGAATGCTACAAACCTGTGTACAGGAAATGAAACGCTAATGACTGTTGACAATGCATACACTGATGTGTCCAACCTTAGAACATCGTATAATATATATAAATCTACTCACATCATAGCCAACTCATTGCATGACCTCCAGTCATGTCAACAGAGGACAGGACCTTTCTCCAGTGGGAATTGTGCAACTCTATGGAATTTCAGACCCTGGCAGGTATCTCTAATCTTTTTGATTACTAAAAACAAAAACGATTGTGAATGGTTTCAGTGGATCTTTGATTACTATGGTAGACACCAAATTTCTGTAATCAAAATAATGGTTGAGTAATTTGACAATGGGTAAAAATTTCACCTTTAATTTGTTATGGGACTGCTCCCAGGGTGTGGAGATATGGTTTTCATTAGAGACCCTGATGGTGGAAATAGGCTTGAACGGCAGGACATCCAGCAGGTCACAATCCCTGGAAGGCAGTCCCAGATGTAGCACTAAAAACCAGACAAGAGTGAGGAGATCAATAGTGATAATAAATGCATGCAGGAAACAGGTAAAAGGTCAACTTGGATAAAAGTAGTAATGATAGCACAGGGAACAAGATTAGATAAACTACAGTCTATAAACACTACTGTACAGATGCAAACAGGAATCAAAGGGAGCACTCAGTACAAAGCAGGAGTAGCTGGAAACACTAGATGCTGAGTCACAGAGGTAAATTGAACACAAAAATACAAGTATATACAAATATAAACAGGAGTCAAGACAGCAGAGCAGGCTTTATGTAAGAACACAAGAAATACCCAACGTCAAGGACAAAATAAACATAAGTACATACAGAAAAGAAGGCAGCTAGTATACAAGGCACAAGATAGTAACAAACAGGAGGCCAGAGAGCATACATGCACCAGGAACAAAGGATAACAAATACTGACCAGCAGCCTACAGGAATTCCTAATTGAGCAGGCTGACTAGGTATTATATAATAAATGAAAAGTCCAAGAGCAGCCCTTAGGGGTATGTCAAGATATTGTCCATGATCAGGAGTCACACAATGTCCAAGATTGCCCCCAGGGGTGAGACTGGATATTACATGTCCACAAGGTATAACATTATTGATTTTTTGTTTTCCTTCTTCAAATGCTACAGTCCAGTATGAGAGTAGTATCTGAGGAACTAGCAAACAGGACACTAGGATGACATGAATGTATTTGTTGGAAGAAGGGTCAGGATTTCTTAACATCAAAAGGAATATGTTGACAGCCTTTGCATTCGCATTTTCCCTAGACTCTGATCTCTGAGTTTTTGTTTCTATAAAGTGTGAAATAAACATAAATATCCAAATATAATCCCAGGTCCCAGTAGATTACTAAAACTCAGTTCTCTCTCTAGTCACTGACCACTAAGCCGAAGTCGGTGGCCCTGACCATGGCACAAACTATCTATTCATGCTCTAAAAAAATGAATGATGTGACTACTTGGGCTGGGTTGCTGCTCCTTATCTCAAATTTTAGAGGGTTCTACAAGCCTCTAATAATAAAGGGCCTAATACAGATTATTAAAATATTTCGTATGTAGCCTCCTCATAACACTGCATGTAGGAGAGCAAGGCACTCCCCCTGTTCTCCTATGTGCAGATAGTGAATCTGTGTACAGGGGGCTACCTTAATTATTCCACACATATCTCCTTGTGCACTGAATAGAGGATCATACGTAAGGGCTAAACCCAGCCCTTACTTCATGATTTAAATGCCTCATACACATGGTGGGTGGCCTGCCCTTGTTGTGGAAGTCAGTTTCATCACAGAATGTAGCATCAAATGGCTAATTGGTATGGCGCAAGCACAGTACCAATATTCGCAAGCACAGTGCCAATATTCAGCTGACATCTTTACCTCGCTAAGCTGATTTTCTTAAATGATGATCTAGCCCAATAAGCTGGAAATAAGTAAGTAAAATATAGGAATCGGCTAATCCCTTTTGTACAATTCATTATTTAACACGAAAGGGTTTCTGTGCAGAATACTTAAGGAAGGGTCCTGCTGGTGGCTCCACCATCCACACATAGGAAAGTGGAGGCGGGAAGAGTGCCTTACTCACCTACATGTGGGGCTGTGAATCAGCAATTCCATACCTCTACAGCAGAGGCTACCGTATGGAAAGGACCCCTATCTGTGAGTGCATTGTTTGGAAGCATTTATGCTCTAGAGCAGTGTTTGCCAACCTTGGTCCTCAGGGACCACTAACAGTCCATGTTTTCCAGGCCTCGCATAGAACAAGTGATATAATGAACACCACCTATGGAACTTTTAAATTGTGTCAGTCAGTAATGAACACACCTGTGCTCCAGCAAGAAGACCTGGAAATCATGCACTGTTAGTGGTTCCTGAGGACCAGGGTTGCCCTAGGGAGTATTAGCCTACAAAAGCTATTGGGGGATAAAAAGGGGACCTCTAGTTGTTTTGGTTTTCAATTTAAAAACACATGATATATGGCCCAATATGGGGACTCTCACTGCTTAGAGTTAGGACCACCACAGCAGAAAAGATTTTAAAGTAGCAGATGGCTTATCATATGTTTTCATGTGTGTAAGTAATATTTCTGCATTTTATTTTACTATTTTTCTATATAGATGATCCTTGTCTTACAAAGACCTGTTTGTAGGCCTATTAATTGATTTGACCAAACACCATTTTGTGTAGTTGTCTCAGTTATAACCATTTTTTATAAAGTGAGTATACTACCAATAGCATATGCTTTGTATTTCATTTCCAGAAATTAAAATTAGCTTTCCCTCCTTCTAATACAAAGGATTCTGTCTGGTCTCTTTAAATCTGCAGCTAACACGCTATATTCAGGATGTCCATGTGAAGCTAGAATATGGAAGAGAGGTCTTCTTCGATAAAAATGGAGATCTACCAGCAGTCTACGATATTGTTAATTGGCAGCAAGGTGATCATCAGGTCATGAGGCAGGTCAAAGTTGGAAGCTACGATACATCGTTTATTAATGAAAGCTTTCTGTTCATGAATAAGAGTGCCATAAATTGGGGCCCACAACATAATCAGGTACATTAATATAAAGTTTATTATGTAATGGTTGGTACTCATTTATTTCCGAGTTATATTCTTGAGCTATGCATAAAAATATTAAACCACCTATGACTGAGAGGCACGCACACAACACACTCCAAAGAAAATAAAGACACGGACGACCATATGGGATTTTAAATGGGGGCATTCGTTTATTGATTAGAATTAGATTGACTAATCTGGTGGTGGGGGTATCGGCTAATGTAACAAAGCAAATAGCAGGTTAGACACAGCCTGTCCTCAGCGCTGCCCAAGGTAATGGTCACCGTAAGAGCACTAACCCTTATCATATTGCACACCTCGGTTATACCAAGGAGGCAGACCGGGACCCAACCACCAGGCATGGCTTCCTAAATCAAATCTAGGGGTATTTCTATCCTAAAACATACCTTAATGCCTTCCTTAGCTCCAAATTAACTGTTAATACACCCACCACTACCTCCAACTTATACCTGATCTGCAAAGGAAAAATTGTACATGTTAGCAAAACAAAAACATTTGAGGGAGGAATGGAGGAAAACACGAGGAAAAGAGACAGAACTTCCTACCACGCAGCCTTATAAACCCCCAGACCCAACCCTTTTCCCCACCCCCAATTCTCATTTCATTGTCTACACCTATTAACCCTAAGCTGTGTGGTATAAATGCCGCCATTAGTTGGGTGTTTATAGGCCTTCATGCCTATACGTCATTCGTTTTCTCCATGAGTTAAATTAAGATAACATCATTAGTCCATCTGAATTTTCCTTTGTGTAGATTCCTCAATCAGTCTGCAGTGAAAGTTGTCCTCCAGGTTTTAGAAAGGTTGAAATACGGGGACAACCCGTCTGCTGTTATGAGTGTGTGCCTTGTCCTCAAGGAGAGATCTCCAACCAAACTGGTAAGTCAACTACACATCATTTGAAGGTCTTCAAAATGTTGAGATGTTCACATAACATTGACCTATACATTTTATCTGCAGACTCCATTGACTGCTTTAGATGTCCATGGGACATGTGGTCAAGTTGGCAAAGAGACAGATGCATTCCAAAGACCGAAGAGTTTCTCTCCTTTGAGGATCCTCTGGGTGCCACGCTTGCTGGTTCTGGTCTCACCTCATTCACCGTACCCCTTTCCATCTTGGGCCTCTACCTTAAAAATAAGAACACCCCAATTATAAAAGCCAACAACTACGTGTTAAGTTGTCTTCTCTTAGTGTCCCTTTCCTGCTGTTTTCTTTCCTCTTTGACATTTATTGGTTACCCTCAATCTAAAAAGTGTCTTTTGCGCCAGGCTGCTTTCGGCATGGTTTTCACTCTTTGTATTTCATGCGTTTTGGCCAAAACCGTCATGGTTGTTTTTGCTTTCATGGCCACAAAACCCGGAAGTAGCCTAAAAAAATGGGCCACACCCCAAGTATCCTACATGATTGTTCTTTGCTGTTGCCTCTTGCAGTTTATCTTATGTGCTTTGTGGATGTCTTTTTCACCTTCATTCCCAGGATATGACATCCAAACCTTTCCAGGAGTTTTGATTTTGGAGTGCAATGAGGGCTCTCCAACTGCCTTCTGGGCCATGGTTGGTTATCTGAGCCTCTTGGCCAGCATTAGTTTTATTGTTGCCTTCTTGGCCAGAAGACTACCCGATAGCTTCAATGAAACCAAGTTCATTACCTTCAGCATGTTGGCCTTCCTCAGTGTCTGGGTGTCTTTTATCCCAGCATCCCTCAGTGCCAAAGGCAAATACATAGCAGCCATGGAAGTCTTTGCAATAATTTTCTCTGCCTGGGCCCTAGTGAGCTGCATGTTTCTCCCAAAATGTTTTATCATATTGTTTCGACCAGACATGAACTCCAGGGAATTTCTCCTGAGAAAGCAAATAAAAAGGAACACAACAAGAACATCATAGAGCCAGATTTTCCAAGCTGTGGGCTTGGAAAGGTGGACATGTTGCCCATAGCAACCAATCAGATTCTAGCTGGCATTCTCTAGTATGTAATAGGTAAGTGAGAGCTGGTTGCTATGGGCAACATTTCCACTTTTCCAAACCCTCATCTTAGTAGAATACATTAGAATACATTAAGTGTAGTCCATTATCAGGAACAAGATTACCTCGATTTACAAAAATGGGGCCAGATCCAGGACTACGCTTCCCCGCGATTTTACGCGTGGCGGAGACATACATTCGCAGAAATGAACGCACTGCGCATGCGCACCATAGCAAATACACACATTCACTTAGCGTCATTTTGAACGTATGGGTGAATCACGTATGTCTCACGTAAATACTTACGTGTGGGCGTGCCAAATTTACGTTTGTCCAAAATACGTCTGCAATACGTGAAGGAGGCGGGGGGTGGTATTTAAAGTGTACAGTATGGGCGTGCTAAGCTGCGTATGTTCACGCAGTCTATACGTCCGTTCGCGGACGTACGCAGTTACGTGTGAAAAAGTTAAGGTAGGGTTTGGGCAGCGTATCTTAACAAAATATGTCCGTGCAAGGGGTGTGACGAGTGGAGTGTAGCGAACTTACGTGCACGAAAATACGCTCCGCGAATATACGTACGGCACACGTAGTTCTGGATCTACCCCATGATCTGTAATTTATGACCAGTTGGTAATTATATGTAAACAATAAAGAGTGATTTATTTAAATTAACTACAAAAATATAATAATGTATATGGCCTGGATTCAGAGCTGCACTTACACCTTTTTAGGTGCAAGTGTAGACCTGAGCAATACCATGCTGAACTGCAAGGGGAGGCAAATATAATTAAAGGTGAAATTATATTTAAAGGTGACATTTCTTAGCTCAACTCTATTTTATAGATTAAACATAAAGCTATGCAGTATTTGAGTTCTATGCGCAAAAGTAATGTATTTTTCCTGCATGTAAAAGGTTTAGGTTAATTAGCACCCCTTACTTTTCAAAATGGTATAGCTCAGGGTTACTGACTCTCCCGGAATTTGGGTAGTTTTCCCGGTATCCCGGGAGAGCCAGTAAAGCTCCTGCAAGCCCCGACCAGCTCAATTATAACTGTAAAATCCCTAGAGTTACTAGGTATGGGCGGGGCTTGATGATGTCACCCAGCCCCGTCCATCCCATGTAACACTAAAGATTTCATGAATGATTGACAGGGGCGGAGCTTAACGACACGACTTGCATAAAATGCGTCATTAAGCCACGCCCCCTTGCAGCAAGCTATGGCTTCCCTCTGGGTTCTCCCGGAGGGAAGCTTTACAAAGTCGGCAACCCTGGTATAGTTGAGCTGTACACATGCACCTGATTTCCCCTTATTTCCAAACTCTGAATCCAGGCCAATGTGTTGCCCATAGCAACAGCCTAAATTCAACATTAGATATTTATTTTGTATATTTTGGAAAATTAAAGCTAGAAAAGATTTGTTGCTATTGGCAACATCTCCACTTTTCCTTTTCAGAAGATTTAATTAATCACTTCCATTGTGTCTTATATACTACAGTATTTGTACATAATTTTGTGTGCTGTATATTTCAAATATCTTCAATATTTTGTAAATGCTATTGTTACTTTCTGCATTTAGTGCATATTTAATCTACTGGTATTTTCTTGAAAAATGATCATTATCATCCTTATTAAACATAGTAAAAATGCTAAATCAGCTTAGTGTGTGTTCATTTGCATTCTAGGAGATATATATTTTTAAGATAAGGAGATGTTTCTAATGCTCTTAGATAATGGACTATATCTAGAAATAAAAACAATCACCTGCTCATAGGCTTATTCATAAAGAATGGACTTATGTGCACACAATTTCATAGTTCATGCACACAAGGGTAGTTCCCCTCCTATGCACAGAACTTAGCCAGAGGCTAAGGACCTGATCCAGAACAACGCCCGCCGTCCTAGTTTTCAGCCGATCTGCGCATGCGCCGGGCAGATGTTGCCCGGCGTCACTACGGCAATGCCCGATCGTGGATCGGGCGTCCGTAGCAGCGCCGTAGGGACGCTGGAGGGGACGTCCCCCAGCGTCCCTACGTTCAGGTT
>WWET01005701.1:28219-39145 GCA_011038615.1 Limnodynastes dumerilii
TACGTAACGTATTTCAGACGTATTTTGGACTCACGTAAAATCGGCACGCCCACACGTAAGTATTTACATGACACATACGTGAATGGCCCATACGTTCACAATTACGCTACGTTACTGTGTGTATTTTCTATGGTGCGCATGCGCAGTACTTACCGAAAGGCGATTTTACGTCTCTGCCATGCGTAAATTCGCTCACGAGCGTTGTGCTGGATCTGGCCCTATGTTTTGTGACATTTACATTCAGACAGAGCTATTCATTTTTGGAAAAGTGGAGATGTTGCCCATAGAAACCAATCAGATTCTAGATGACATTCTCTAGTATGTAATAGAAAAGTGAGAGCTAGAATCTGATTGGTTGCTATAGGCAACGTCTCCACATTTCCTTTCCCGCAGCTTCGTATATCTGGCCCTAAGAGTCTACTAAAATAAAGTAATTTAAAAAATCTTGGGATAAATTTAAGGTTAACCTGAATCTTAAGAAAAAAATCTAAAGCTTAAATAGTGTTAAGGGCCATTATGGATTTATACAAATAAAAAACTGGCAGACGGAATCGATCAAATGACTTTTATCTCCGTCACATTTTAAGTTTCCAGAAGTCATACTGTACGTTTGATCGGTGGACATTGCTGTATTAGCCTTAGCCATTCAGGTACTTATTGCATTGTTCATGACTGTTAAAGGTATGGGATTAATGCATAGATAAAATTTAAGACATTTGAAGGAACAATATTTTAACCCGAGGATGTCATTTGATGTGGTCTTGCATTTAAGTGTTACTTTTCCTGTAGTAGCAAGAGCTTGTAGGTCTAATTGGGACACCACTTCTATTATGATGTACTATAATATGATGTTCAAATAAACACACTCTAATCTTTATGGCAAGGCAAGGTATAGTCCATGTTGGCTATATGAAAAAGTCTATGTGCTGTCTGCATTCATTTTCCTTTAAAATGTTCCAAGAAGACTTCCTGTTTAGGGACCGGATGTAGAGTTGAGTAAGTGGCCTGATTTGACTGGAGGGCGTATCGCCCTCCACATGTTACGCTAGCGTTACGTTGGCCACTTCAGAAGAAATGGGCTGTGCTTCCCCTCCGCCCGCTAAGGGGGACGTGGGATGCATGGAAATTGTATAGTGTGGGAGGTGGCTCCCACACTCATATGGATCAACGGTCATACGGAATACTCATCTGCACGCTTTAGTTAAGGCTGGCTTAAACCCGCACGAGAGAGGGGACCAACAGGGTATATTCACTCCCCTCTCTCGGTTGGACAGACAGACTCCCGCACGTATGGAAAGCTTGGATCCAGTCCTATATCTTGACACCCAGACCCCAGTTTGTCAGCTGGCCCAGTTATTGTTGCAAAGTAGAAAGGTTCCATGTATACATCCTGATCTTGCAGTGTAATGTGTAATGTAATGTCCTGTAAGGTATCAGTGTTAAGTTTTTCTATTTTTTACCCATTAGCTCTTTGAAGTTCATGTTGGGTTTTACCAATAAGACAAAACATTTGGGGACAAACATACAGACCACAAGGGCCCAACTTGAAGATAAGATTGCAAAAATTTCCATGGCAATAACATATTGTCCACGAGCACTAAGTGTAGCAAGGATGAAGGACAACCAGACACTGAGAAAAGCCAGCATGCTGAAAGTGATGAACTTGGCCTCATTGAAGGTGTCAGGTAATCCCCTGGACAAGAAGGCCACAATGAAACTAATAAATGACAGTAGACCAAGATATCCCAACATGCACCAGAAGGCAAAAGGAGAACTCTCGTTACACTGAGCTATGATGACTTCAGGTTGAGTGTGAATGTCATATTCTGGAAATGGTGGTGAGATAGTTACCCACAAAACACAGATCAACAATTGTGTTAGGGAACAGAGAACGATGATAATGTAGGAAACTCTAGGACTTGTCCATTTCCTGAGTCTGCTGTTAGGTTTGATAGCCATGAACGCAAACACAACCATTAGAGTTTTGGCCAAAATGATGGAGATGCATATTGCAAAGGCCATGCCAAATAGGGTTTGCCTTACTAGGCATTTCTCAGTTTGCGGATAGCCAATGAAATTCAATGAGCAGAGAAAGCAGAGGGCTATAGATAACAGAAGATGACAACTTAAAATGTAGTTGTTTGCTTTAACAATGGGAGTACTTCTGTAGTGAATGAAGAGGCACAAAATGAAGACTGTGATCACGCAAGAGATAACAGCAGTTACTGTCAGAGATAATCCCAATGATCCTTCATAGGAAAGGAATTCAATGACCTTGGGGATGCATTTGGTCCTCTCAGTATTGGACCAGAGGTTCCATGGACATTTGAGGCAGTCGACAGAGTCTGAAGAAACATAAAATAATAAGAACATTAGCAGTTGGCATTTGCAGTTTGAGCTTTGAACTTGGTTCCTACTCATTTGCACTCACCTGTTTTATTGGAGATTTCTCCAGGAGGACAAGGTACACACAGAAAGCAACAAACAGGTTCTCCTCGTCTTAGAACCTTTCTAAATCCTGCAGAACAGCTGTCACTGCAGACAGACAGCGGAACCTTAAACAGATGAACATTTAAGATATACATTTTTTATAGTGGGTTAAACTAAGGCAAAAGTTCTTTGGACTTTAGTAATGTACCTGATCTGTTCCTGAATTCCACCTGATTGCACTAATATTGAGTGTGAAGATGTTTCCATTAGTGACCGCTGTATCGTAGCTTCCTACTTTGACGGTCTTCATGATGCCATCAGCACCAACCTGCCAGTTAATAATGTCATAGACTGCGGGTAGATCACCATCTCCATCAAAGAAGACTTTTCTGCCCTTGTCCAGCATTATTTGTACATTCTGGATGTAATATTTCAACTGTAGAGATAATTCATAGATTTATATATTATTTAGTATTTCATGTAGTCTACTTGTTCAATTTCTTTTTAATTTATTTAGCTAGTAACACACCATTGGGAATAAAAGATGTGTTTCCTTAGTATAAATATATTGATACTACAAAGAACCATACCATTAACAGATGCTTCTTGCCAGCAGCATCTTATAGATAAATTGTTCATAAATGGGACTCATGAATAACTAACATCAATGGATTAAGCAAAGATTAAGCCTCTGTCTTATTTAAAATTTTACCCAAGTGTCTCCATTGCTGCTGAGCACCATATCTACCCTATGACCAATGAGGAGGATTCTGGCATTGTAACAAACAGCATACAGGGGATATGGCAGAAGGTCCATGAATGCAAAGAAGACCTGTCCAAACTTTGGTATGGCCATAGTGGGAGCCACAATTGGTCTTCTATGCATTATGATCTACTGTCTGGTCCAATGAGATGGTCTGCGGCCGTGCAACAAGTCTTCGACCATGGTTTGATGAGTCTGTAGCGGCGGTTTCTGAATTAATGAATGGGTAAATATGCCGAAATATTAATCCGGCATACTTACCCATTCATTAGTGAAAGTTTCTAATTAGTAATAGTTTCGATATAGAGACATTCAAAATGAGCTTTTGGCTGCCTGTATTTTGAATTGAACTTTCGTTGCACAAAATACATTTCATATGGAATGAAGGATCATACATAGGGTTTGAGAAAGCCTTTACTGTACAATTTGCTTTGCTATGCCCACCCACCATGCATATCCAGTACACCTGGTGAGGGGGACTGCCCCTCTGTCAGAAAGTGAATTCCGCATCGGAACGCTCTATCAGTCAGCTGCATTCTGATACAGAAGTCACTATAATGCGCATTGCACAGTACGAACACAAGCTGCCTTATGCAAGCCGCATACATAACTTGGCTTGCCTTATCAATTCTAATTCCACTGCAATGTGTTTATCTATAAGATGATTTTATTTGCTCTTCTATATAAGTCAATTAATAGTTTTTGTTTGTGAATCACATAAATTATCGTTATTTTGTTTAATATGCCAATCATGCGCACAAACAACAGACAGTGATATATTTCATAAAAGACTTTACATCTCTACTTGAATATTTGCTAATCATTATTACCTGCCAGGGTTTAAAGTTCTTTAAGTCTGCACAACTTCTATTTCGGAATGGCCCTCTTCCTTCTGAGCAGGTGATCATGTCATGAAAAGATTTGGCAATGACTTGAACAGAAGTGTAGATGCTAAAAGAACCTCTTAAATTGGATACATCAGTGTAAACATTATCAACATCAGTCAGGTTTTCAAGTCCTGTGCACCAGTTGGTCGAATTTACCAATGATTGTAAATTCACCTGATCTGGGAATCTACAACCAAAGGTTTTTTCCCAGAATATCTCATTTAAGCTATACTTTGAATTGCTCAACGAATGTGGACGGATACGTTTCACAAAATTTTCAAACCCAGGAAGAGTTGAGCTGTGGAAGGCAAAGCCTATAGCACCTGACAGGATGGAAGAGTATTTATCTTCTCTTAAAAAAGCTGAAGTAGACCAAGCTTCGCTGGCCACAAAGGTCTTTCCGGTAACTTTCTGTTTCAACATTTCGTCCAACAGTGTCACAAAGTAAAGATCATTAGCAAATACAACCACAGCCTTAGCTGCCGACTCCTTTATGACTTTAGTGAGATAAGGGATGTTTCTTTGAGGGCCATCAGCTATAATGAACTCAGTGAAGGCCACACAAGCTCCGGCATTGACAATTTCCTTCTTGATATTTTGAATACCCTGCTCCCCATAGTCATTTCCGAGTGCAATCAATCCCACCCAAGTCCACGCAAAATGAAGTATCAGTTGGGCCAAGCCTTTGGACTGGAAGGCGTCACTGGGAACAGTCCTGAAGAAGGATGGGAACTGTGTCCGATCACTCAGCAAGGAGCTGGTAGAGAAATGACTGATCTGTAAAAGATGATGCAAACATATTCTACAATTTAAATATTTTTTATTCTAGATATTCTAGAATTTCAACATTTTTTTTAGCTTAGACTAAAATGAGCATTTCCATAAATATAACTAACAATCTATAATTAGTAATAATATAAAGACTAAAAATTCATCCCAATGCACAACATTAATAACTAACTTAATCTCCCGTCATGTTGCTCTTCTGGTAGACAGCTCAAAGAGGCTGCATGAAGAAACTCCAATACATCCTGGTATGGGGTTATGGAACTTTTGTGGACTGTGAATATGTACTGGGACTGCTCTGAAAATCAATTCCAGGTACAGGTACTCCACACATCCTAACAAAGTCCAACAGTGACTTAAGCAGTTATTTGTTTTGCAAACAATAGAAGATATTAGATATAAATAGAAACGAAAAAATTCCAGCGCACACTCGTATAAAAATATGAAATAAATTAATTAAATAGGATAGGCTGCCAACCTTAAACAGGTCTGGAGCCTGTTAGCAAAATAGATGTATTTTATTAATTTATTGTGTTATGTCTAAATGTTTAATGTTGCATTAAAATTTGTTAATTTTTATTGATTTCAAGGAGTCATTCAGGTGACAATATTAGATGTATCTTAGTCTTCTAGATGGATTAGTGTTTCCCAAACTCTGTCTTTATGTACAAATAACAGTCTATGGCCCAGATCCTAGGCTATGTCCAACAGGGGAATTACGCATGGCAATTGCGTAATTCCCCTGTCAAGAAGGTTGTGCCCCCTTTTACACTTGCCGTATATGCACCATATAGGCGGAGATAGGCATTTAAATTAGGGCTCGGGGCGGGGGTAGCACCATTACGACAAGACGTAAATGTAAAATATCTGGACTTATGTCCAGATATTAGTACCTTTAGTGGGGAGTGCACGGGGTGTGCACTCCCCACTATGATGCCAGGCGTAATGACCTCGGATGCCCGTAAGGCGTCCATAGGTATAGATCCGGCCCTATGTTTTAAAGAATTATTGTAATAATCCAACATTCTTATTGTAATTAGCTACAATTTTGCACCAGATCTTTGTACTATCCACACTGAAATGATTCCCTGCTGGATCGTTCAGTACTTAACAGTAAGCTCTAAAGAGAAAGAAGTAGACATCGAGCCACAATAATCTTAAAAAGTAGGAGCTCCCAATGCAGTTTAAGATGATTCTGCAGCATCATGGGACAGTACACACTGGAAAGATGTTGAAGCTATCTGACAATATCAAGTGATCTGCTCCATAATCATCAAGAAACCCTTGATTGTGTTACCCAATTCCTTCCTCTTTCTCAGAAATATGGAGATTATAGAAAAAACCACACCCACCTGGGGATATCTGTACAATCCCAGTACATGAGCCATCAGAATTGAGGATGAAGACATTGAATGGCCAAGGATGGCAGCCAAAGGAGGCATTCCCTGGCAACAATAATTCGGTACTGGCATACTCTGGCCTGTCAGCATCCAAAGGGTTCCATGAAGTTCAATCCGCAGAGATGCACAAGATGCAAAGGTAATGTAACCTAACGTAACATTTGGGAGAAGATCCAAACGGCCATTGATTTCCGCTAGGGCAAATCTCATGGCCTGAAACTGCTGGTACATTTCCAGTAAGAACCTAGACAGAGAGTGTAAAACTGTAAATAAAATGTATAAACTAGTAGAATATATTCTAGATTATATACAATGATTATTTATACATGTAGCAATTGCACAAAATGCATTCATTACTGACCGGATTCTGACATTCATGTGTATACCACACATATGGGCCTAGATTTACTAAAGGGTGATTTAAATCACAACCAAAATTTGTGGCACATCGCCAGTGATTTTTTTTTTCCTGCATTTACTAAGACACAAGTTTTCCTGTTGATTTTAAACGACGATGTGTGGTGATTTTTTTAAGGGTTTATTATTAAGTTTGTAATTGTGGTAAATTAACCCTTAAGAAATTGCCACATATCATGCCCCTTAGTAAAAGAAAAAAAACTCTTCCGCAGCATGCTATTACCCCTTAGCATGCTGCGGCATGCAGTATTGGAAGGCACAGCATGCCATGTATTGCAGGGCATGCTGTGCCTTTCAGTACCACACGCGGCAACATGCAAAAGGTTAATGGCATGCCGCTGCATACTGATTGGTCCCCTGCAAGAATCAAATTGTGATTGGTTCCCATAACTAAAAACAAATAGTAAATGCCCCCCTCTACAAATTACGATTTCATAACAGGCACAGAGACATATTACTATTTCATAAGAGGCACGGGGCAAATTACTATTTCACAAGAGGCACGGGACAAATTATTCATTACTTAAGAGGCACGGGAGCATTTATTTGTTTTTAGTTACAGTGGCAAATCACATTTTAATTCTTGATACCGGGGACTTTAAATATTTGAGTATAGTTACAGGGGGGGGGCATTAACTATATGTTTAAATGTACGGGTAACAATCAGTATGCGGCGGCATGCTATGAAACCTTGGCATGCTGCCTCATATGGTACTAAAAAGCACAGCATGCCCTGCAATACATCGGCATGCTGTGCCTTCTAGTACTGTATGCCACAGCATGCTGAGAGTTAATAGCATGCCGCGGAAGGGTTTTTTGTGAAAATGACCTTTTGAAAAATTAAGTAAAAATATTTTTTAAGAATTTTTAAACTAAGTGGGTGCTAATTTACAACAAATCGACACAACCATCTATTTTTTCCTGACGATTTTGAACCCATTCTCCAGCAATTTTGAAACTTGCCTCTTAGTACTGTAAATCTGAGATTTTTGTATGTTCAGAATGTAAAAAAACCGCCAGAGAGAGTTGATCTATGATGAAAAACCATCATCTCTGGCGATTTCTGGGAGAGTTTGCTTAAGTAAATCCCCGATTTCAAAATCGGCAGTAAAAAAAAAAGAAAATACAGGCAATTTGGAGAAACTCACCTTTAATAAATCTAGGCCATGGAGTCCTAGCAGCCCCCACGGAAGAGGGGAGTGAACTCTTCGTCACATCCCTTTCTCATGTGGACTGTATATGACTTATGCTTCCATAAAGCAGCCTTAGGTCACCTGTGTGGATCAGTAGTTTGTACAACCGCTGATTCACACGTAAACCCTAAAACACACCCCTATTGTATAATATAAATGCTCCCTTGACCACCTTATAAAGTTAAGGGGAGCAGAAGAGATGCACCTAGTCGTATGGATCTCTAGAGGTATGAAATAAAAACCCATATGTCTGGAGATTGGTTGCGGAATATCTCGCACGTGCATTTCCAGTAAAACAGCCAAATTCCAAAAGTAGGGTTCAGAATTTAGCTGTCATGCGGGGGTAAGGATCCGGTCCTATATCAAGATGTTACAACACCACTTATCTCAATATCCTACATTTCAATACTGCGTCAACTCATTCACCACTAATTAATTGATTATTTGCTTATACATTATTAAAACATAGCAATCAAATATGCTGTAAATTTATTTTAAAAATTTGCAATTGTAAAATTGTAGAAACTTATTTTAGGAACATCTACACATAGACCTAACCCAAAATATCAGATAACACAATAAGACTGAACTGCACAGAACATCAAATTTCAAAGTATAGCACAAATTAATTGGATAGAATTTTTATGTGTTTTAATTAAATTAAAATAAAATATTTTTCTTTTTGTACAGTTGTTAATTTCTGCAATATATTTGCATGACACTACGAGTTCTAGGTATTATAAGTGAACAGAGTCTCATCAATTATTATGACTATTACATGGTTTTTAGCTAACATATCAATGTTTAAATGCAAATCTCAGATTCACACTATTGAGGTTAATGCCCTCCCACCCTCTAAATTCCGGATGTGATGACGTCACGCCCGGAAGAAAAACAGTATGGAAGAAGAGGAAGCCAGGTCCCGCTGCTGTAAGGTAAGTTTGGGGAGTTTTTTTATTACAGCTCCAGCAATGAAATGAAATTCCTGGGAGTAATGGATGGTCTGGCTGCCGAGACACAGTCGGGCATGGATATAGACTCATATAGATTCATATAGAATCATATGCATGCCCGGCTGTGTCTCGGTAGCGCGACCGTCCATTACCGCCAGGAATTTCATTTTTACCCCATTTGGGGTCATTTACCCCAGTTCCCTGACCACTGTATTAGGGGGAGGAAAAGAGGGGAATATGGGGAGATCGCTGGTATGAAGGCACTAAAGCCATCCTGAGGTGGCTTTATTTTATCCCTCAAAATGGAATGATAATCTCCTTGTATAAAGTGCCAGCCCGCATTAAGGACAACGGGCCGGCGAAGAAATATGGGTCCGTATTCGGAGATCCGGTTTTAACTAAAGTTCCGTGTGTATTTTTAGGATCGGATGGATTTTGCATCAACTGCGCATGCGTAGTAATAGTTATACACCGTCTACGCTGAAGTTAAGGTAAAAAATGGCTAAGGTACGGACTTATGAATCGGGCGGGGAATAATGCGACCCTAAGTGCTGCGGAAATATACGGACCTAAGGATTTGCATAGAAATGGGCGGGGGGAGGCATTGAGATGACATAAGTGGGCGCGCTTACAGAGTTAGGGCCGGTAATATACGCAACTAATACACATAATGCCAGAAGTGAGTGCCGTCAGTTAGGGCAAGTCAATGCAGGTGGAAGTTTAGGTCCGGCCGGAGGTTGCGAGGGGAGTGACTGGTTTTTCTGGTGGGAGTAACCTGCTCAGATCTGCTACTTAGTTGCGTATATTTGCGGCTCGATCGCCGACGGATCTCTGAACACGGCCCATGAAGTCTATGTGCATCGTCATGGAAACAGCAGATTTCCATGACGATAGCATTGTTGTAAATAATAAGTTCTTAATTTTTAAGTGATAATGTCCGTTTTACTGTGAAAACAGGCTTTATCACCTAAAAATGAAGTTTGTCAATATAGCCCTTAGGTACAAGTTACGTATGATCAGAGATACAATGAGTAACATCTGCCAAGTGCATACGCAGTGCATTCCCACAGCCAGATATACGCCTGCTGCGTGCGTAAATTAGCTGACATTCTTAAGTGTGGATCAGGCCCATCTACTGTCTAACATCCTGGCATTTCAAGTTTAAATGAGCATTTTATGGTGTATTTGTAATACGCTTAGGGGCTGAACCTGAGATTCGTGTGCAACTACTAAACCTCCTTGTTATGTATGTGTGACACATATTGTTATATAATGTGTGTTTGGAGCGCCAGACCTCTCCTTTGTTCCTTGTAGTTACACAGTGGTCACTTTGCTCCTTGGCTGCACCTCTCCATTTATATATACACTGCACACATTTATATATACACTGCACACATTTATATATACACTGCACACATTTATATATACACTGCACACATTTATATATACACTGCACACATTTATATATACACTGCACACATTTATATATACACTGCACACATTTATATATACACTGCACACATTTATATATACACTGCACACATTTATATATACACTGCACACATTTATATATACACTGCACACATTTATATATACACTGCACACATTTATATATACACTGCACACATTTATATATACACTGCACACATTTATATATACACTGCACACATTTATATATACACTGCACACATTTATATATACACTGCACACATTTATATATACACTGCACACATTTATATATACACTGCACACATTTATATATACACTGCACACATTTATATATACACTGCACACATTTATATATACACTGCACACATTTATATATACACTGCACACATTTATATATACACTGCACACATTTATATATACACTGCACACATTTATATATACACTGCACACATTTATATATACACTGCACACATTTATATATACACTGCACACATTTATATATACACTGCACACATTTATATATACACTGCACACATTTATATATACACTGCACACATTTATATATACACTGCACACATTTATATATACACTGCACACACATTTATACATACGCTGCACACATTTATACATACGCTGCACACATTTATA